>WACJ01000359.1:0-294246 GCA_008973525.1 Stenopsyche tienmushanensis
GCCACTGCCTGCCGGGTCAAAAGCCTAAATTCACAAACGGTTTATTTAAATTTATGGCACTAAGTCTTAATTTTGCGTGCTTTATGGCCTGCCTATAATTAATTACATTCTGGACCCCGCAAGGGATAACATTTTGTGTAAATTTACGTGCCCCTAATTATATGCAAAGGTTTATAATAAATTCTGGGGGATACTCCCGTAAAGCTCTTACGAGCGATTGACTTTCCGGATTTCTTTTTCTTGAAGGCGCAAAATTTAGTAATTTATTCGTGAGTGTTTCTTTTGTGTTTAGGGGATATTTTCGTTTTTGGGATTCCGCCGAGAAAACAACTCAAGGGATTATTTTTGTTGGTCAACTTTACACCCACTCGTTTCCAAAAATAAAATGCACATTTTTACACAAATCGAAAATTATTAACAAATTTAGGTATTCAAAATATTTTTAAATTGAAATTTAGTACTAAAGAAAGAGCAGCAAGCCTAAAATTGGATTGATATTGAATAAACAGCATATTTTTTTATTTCACGAAGATGTAAAAATATATTTTATGGACACAAAACGATTCGATTCTCAGTCGGCAGAATGTATTGACATGAGGCATGTTTATTATTGGCTTGTCAAATATTGTTGTCAATAACAGAAATAGTGGTGGGTTTATTTATAAAAAATGACAATCATATAAAGAAGATCTTATTTATATCAAAATTGAATATAATATAATAGAAATCAATCGGAATATTTATGACTTTCTATGATTTTGTCATAAATTTAAGTATATTTTTTATTTAAGCCATCAATAACAGACATATAGAATACTAATTCAAATTATAGAAAAATATTTTATCATACTGTCAAATTTGGAAGCCCTAGGGTTTTGATTAATTTTATAGTTATGAAGTCGAATAAAAATAACTATATTTTTATTGGAAACGTAATTTATTGCCAATATAATGTAGCATTGCCTCCGGATTATATTTGTGAATGTTCACCCAGCGAGCCACAGAGGCGATCGCATCGAATAAGCTGTTGGATTCTACTTGATGTATTGATGAACATATTGAATTTACTGAATTTATTTGATTTTATATTCCTAAAACGTAATACAACATTCACACGAAATTTAATAAAAAATGAGAAGTTTGGATGTCATTTTAATTGGAGTAAGTGATATTTCTGCAAAAAAATGTACATAATTTAAGGAAGTGTTCTAGTCTAGAAGTACATTTTTTTATCAAATATTTACTAACTTTTTTAAAATTAATTTTAAAAAATTATATGTTGGTAAATTGGGAGAGTTAAAAAAAGAGCATGTTCTGGTTCATCTAATATAATCTGAGCAGATTTAATTCGCCAGATTAACAGCGACATCTTCCGTCTCTTTTTAGGTTCTATGTGCTATTTTAACAGCACCATCTCTTGTGACCCTGCGGAGACATTGCAACTGCATACCGACTGGTCGCTTCTTGCGCGTGCAACGTTGTCGGTTAGGTGGTGACACGCAAGAGATGGAGAAGTCGTCGATTGGCCTTGGCTGCGGGAGGACGTCCTTCTCGCAGCCAGATCTCTTTCTCTCGTGCTGAATAAAAAGTTATATAGAGAAGAGAATCTTTTTGTCCGACGCTCGTCCCGAACAGACTTTTGCGTAAGTGTGGCCATTCCGACGAGCGCGTGGGAGCGGGGAGCAGCTCGGGGACTCCGAGAGCGCTTCCGCTCTTATATAACAATAGTGTTGATTTTTTAAAGAATTGTTTTAATTTCTTTAAAAATAGTTTTAAATGTTTTTAAAACATAAATCTGGTAGCAGCGATAGAAGGTATCATAAAAAAAGTTTTCACCGAATTCTAAATAAATTGATTGATTAGTACTTGAGATTTCAAGTCAATCGTGTTGAAAATAGTAGTTTCCAAAAGACGAGTTTAAATATTTCATACTGGCAGGTTTAGTTTGCCTCTAAAATATCTAAAAATCTCGCATCTCTAAAATATCTATAAATCCGTAAATAATTTTAATTTTTGATATTTCTTTAAAAGACATTTTTAAGGGTGTAAACTTTAAAAATAGTCCTGTAAGTATTCAGAAGTGTTTGAGCTGAGTTTCTTTTTAAGTTATTTTTATTTTTGTAGAACTATTGTCAATCCGTTGATGAGGAATCTCGCACATGCTGCGATCGGATTTGATTGATAGAGAAAGAGCGTTCTTGCGCGTTGAAAAATGAGCGATGAAACGCGTGCTACGCTTACTTGACAGATAAAAAAAATACAAGTTGTCCTTTTTTGAATAGCATTGTAACCAGAAATGAGAAATGACTAATTTACGATAATGTACGACGAAAAAATCAATGGCTTCCTCGAAAAGAACCCTTAATTCCAACCCCTAGTCCCGGATTGACTGATATTTATTCAACAAAAAGAAGACGATACTGCTTCACGATAATATAACGCTATCGTATATTTTTCTTTTACAAAATATATTTATGTAATTGAACTACACATAAGACAGACTTATTACATACATTTTAACCGTAAACAATCTATTTTCTCTCATAATATGAACATAAAACTCTCTGATATATTAAAATAATCAAATGGGGCACAACAAGTTTAATATTAAATTTAATTTCAAATCAAATTTAACTAAAATCATATTATTAGCCGACTGTAATTTCATAAATTAAACGAATCTCAGCCGTAATCTTCCCAGCCTAGATCTTGCATAATCCCATTTTAATTACAAAAATTAAATTTTCCAACGCCGTATCCTCGGAAGGTATCTCTCAGAGAAGCCTCCGTTGTTTTTCCGAATCCAAACGAATTTTCCGCACATTTATAAAATCATGGTTAAAAACGCATTCGATATTTTTGACGTCGGACTGTTTTGAAATGGATTAAAGTGCTTTTAAAAGCATATTCAATTCATCCCGGAAGCTAAAAGTAATCCCATGTTTACAAACAATGCGCAGAATTCATCTGTACAGATCCAGCAGCATCCAAAAGCTCTTAAGCGCATTATTTATACGACAAATTAAAAATAAACGTCAAATCCATCAACGTCCGATTTCGCTTTGAACGATTTAATATCAGAGAATGGGGGATGGAAGGCTTTCGAAGCGCTGACCCTTTTAATGACCGTCCATCTTCATTACATTATTTGATTTGAAAATTTACTTCGTACACATTTCATCGAACTCGCGAAATTATATTAAAGCCATTCCATTGATAGCTCCCATCATTAGCCAGTGCAATAAAATTTGATTACGTCGGTTAAATAAATACTATCAAATATTTACGTTCGTGTTTCGTTAGGATCCCGTTTCTGGCGCTTCGAATAAATTGCAATTATTTTTAACGAATCGCCCTTCATATTGATTATATACGTAGGCGAATGATTTCGTTTGTTTTCGGGGAAAAAGCGACGGCTTCAAATGCGTAATTATTTTTGAAAGCATCCACTCGATGGTATTAAAGAATAATCAGACAGAGTGCATACGGCGGGATGCATCTATTGCAAGCCCCGGCTGAAAATGCACTTTTGACAATGAAATATATTTATACGGGACGCAGTTTAAAAAGCATGAGTTCAATGACTCGATTTTTTTCTCGATGGAAATTTATTGCCTAAAATGCACACCAAATAGTACCTTTTTTTGGACGTACACTCATCCTTCAATGTACGTTGTAGATACGTTCTTCAAAAACCGCGTAAAAAGAAATTCACGTAAAAAAATGGCAAGAAATTCATATAAAAATATAAGATAAATTTCATCATATAAAAAAACGCTTCCTATATTTTCTTCAATCCCAAAGATTCAGAAAAATCCAGATAGAAGCCTAAAGATGCTCTCGCGTCAAGGAATCGGCTTTTTTTAGATCGCAGGAGAGATGATCTGCGTCGGTCGTCGGCCGCCACCTCTCACTTTCTTCCTCTCAGTTAGGCACCACCTGAGGCAACAACACCTGGGCTTTCAACAACTTCAGGAGTGTCCATGCAGAGATCCGTCCATGGACGCAGACCACGTTTTGTGGATATTTTCGGGCATGGCGTCCGATCGCGAGGCGTTCCTTCGTTATGTCAGTGGTTCGAAATTCGGATCAGTTGGACACGGAAGCCTTGTGGCCATTCTCTCTGATTTTAGGACATTTAGGGCTTTTTGTAAAAGTTTTGAGGGAAAATGCATTCCCAGGGCTCTCTACGATCTCCACCTAGAGTTCCTTGCGACCGGTAACAATTAGTGGGCTCGCCACTAATTGTTACCTTCTCCACTTTCATGCGCAAGTGGCTTAGAATTTCAAAGTAAAATTAAAATCTTTGGGCTAGCTTTCTCCCGCGTTCAGAGCGCAAGAGGCCGCAAGAAATGGAGAAGGAACGTGTCCTTGCAGACGTGGAATTTTAATTTGACGGTTTTGCACCATGCTGTGCACTTTGCTCGCGGGCTGGCATGCTCCCGAATAGAGAGATCAATCACACAGCTCGGGTCAGAGGAGGCTCCCCATGTTGTTGTTATATTCTTCCCAAAGATTATGCCTATGCCGTGTTAATGAAGCACTTTTAGATTCAAAATATTTTTCCGGATGGTGTGCACCGTCTGGTAATAAATGATTTGAGCGTGAGCAGCCCGCATACAGCTGTCCATGTGAGAAGCATGCACGCATACCCTGTGTGTTTCTATTATTTGTTGCTCACACTGGAAACTGCACACATTTCAATTCGAATAGCATATCAGTCGGAATCGTTGGGCCATAGCCTCTTTTGAAAATTTTTCACTTCAAACTGTAGCTTCGATGATATTTTTTATCTTTTTTTCACTAAAAAACTGGTACAGTTGCTACATGTCGTGGCGGTTTTCTGTTTCAGAGAAGAACTATAGGCACGCCAATTTTCAGTGTTAAAATATCCAATTCAAATATATTTTTATATATTATAGAATGATAAACTAACTGAATGTTATCTTTGTGTTTTGTTCGTGTGTTTACGTGTCATTTAATTAATGCCTTTACATACAATTCATATCAAAAAATCACTTTTGAATTTTATCTCGCTGATAAACGTATCCACATATTGATAATCACTGTTTTGTTTGAATATAATCGGTGCAGTAAGCTCTTTTGGAAGCACCACTAAAATTTTGTTTCAATCTATTAGCTGGCTTAAGAATTATATCAATTTTACGAAGGAATAGAGTTTCATGAATTTTAGCGCTGAACACCCGAACTGTAAATTGTTAAAAAAAAAAATTTGATGATCACCTCATATCGTGTTGAATCCTGGAGTTTATTTCGCTATTGATTGATTTGTTATGTGTGAAGATGCATCCAACTCGCTTTTAGAATACATGATTGAGTGATTTGTTTATTTATTGATTTGGATGTGGTTGCTTAGCAACGCTTGCTTAGTTGAAAAGCTACGCGATGTATTGGTGTGAGAGTGAGAGGTTAGGATGCATGCGCTCTCCCTCACTTCGTATAGCGACTGGCTCCCCGCCGAGCACCACGACGCGCCAGCCGTCCAGCGCGGCCTTGGCTGACGCAGCCGAGCGCTTGAACAAACATTAGATTGATAGCATTATCGCCTCTCGGCATAGTTGACAAAAGGCTTTGTTTAGCACATTTTGGACAAACACACATTGATTTTTATATATAAGTTAAGTATTGTTTTTAATATTGTGCTAAAAAAATTAATGCATGGCGCGGAGCATGCGCATAGCGTTTCTATGATGTATGCTACGGAGATGGAGAAGTTATAAATAATTCTTTCTCTTTCCGACTAACTGCTGCTTGGAGTTTCACTTTTCGTGACGTTTAAGCCAATTTTTCCTGCCACGCTTGTATAATCTTATCCGAATTTAAACATGTGGAAAGCAATAAAACGCTATGTGACCGTTGGAGTTTTTTCGTTTGAAGTTTCGATTTTCCCATGAGAATTATATGTCAAAGGATATGAATCTATCAATTAAATTATATCCATAGATTGAACCTATTGGATCTTTGCTAGAAATATTTGATCTTAATTATCGTGGAATCGATTAGCAGAATATTTACGACCGGCGAACACTTGAAATTCAAATTCAAAATTTGCTTTACACATGCTTTTAATTGAGCTAAATTTTGTGTGTTGCCAAACGATAACACAATTATTTTTAGAGTTAAAAGCCTTTCATGTGCATGCGAAATTCGATATCCATGAAAGCGTTTTACGTGGATAACATTGTGAACATTAACACATTTTTTTCTTGGCTTCTAACACTATTTTGCTTCAAATTTCATGAAAAGGGGAGAAATGAGGACTTAAATCAATTTAGTCTCAAATTTTAATCCGTCACGACATCTACAAAATACTATTAGATAACCGTTGACTGAAAGTACACAAACTATTAGATTTGGTAGGCATTTAAAAAAATGTCGTATATTACATATTGACTGAAATTTTTGACATGAGAAAGCTGTGCGCAAGATGAATGCCGCGTTTGCTCACAATGAAAAAAAAACAGCGTCGTAAGGATGTTTCAATCGAGTGTTTGGCGAAGTTTTACAGCATTAAAGCCGAGTTTTTGTGTCGATTCATAACTATGGATGAAACATGGGTTCATCATTTCACATTTAAGACAAAGGAACAGTTAAAACAATGGACTGAAAGGGAGAATCAGCTCCAAAGAAGGCGAATACAGTTCGCTTGATTTTTTGAACGCATATAGGATAAATTTCTTTGATTATCTTCAAAACGGAATAAAAATCAATTTCGAAGTTCGAATTGAGTTCGAATTGCTTCCTCATACAACCTGTTCGAATTGCTTCCTCATACAACCTGTTCACCACACTTACTCCATTGGATTCTATAATCTGCCAAAAAGGTCATGGCAACTATATTCTTGGATGAAAAAAAAGCTTTTGCTTTTAAAATCCATGCCATAGAAGACTATCATTTTACAAAAACCTATGCCCACACAATTACTTCTTTGCAGAAGCCCATCAAAAGAGAAAAGATGAGGAAAGTTCTCAAAAGACGAGCTGCTTCTGCATGACGACGCACCAGTGCATATGTCTGTCAAAGTTCAGGCTTTCATTTACCAATGTGGGTTCCGACAATTAAACCACCCACCATTCAGTCGAAATTAAACTCCATCACACTATTTTATATTTTAATAAAATCATATGAGCATTGATGATCTGGTTTGATATACAATCTGGATATATTTTTTCTATGGAGCTTAAGTAAATAAAATAAGATTGAATTGTTTTTTTCATACCCTCCGTATAAATGGTGTACATAAAGGTGCTATTTTGGATTGTTGATAATGAAACATAGCGCCTTGAAACATTCCCTCATTATAATAACACTTCGCGGATTCCTTTAATATAATAAAGCCACCTGAAAATTAAATTTCTGACCCGCGGCAAAGTTATGAAAAACTTGTCAAGAATTTCCAACTTTGGAAATTTATTAGCGATGAATTATGAATGATCCGGGAGCAGAAACCGCGTTAATTACATCGCGTTCCGGGAGCGAAATTTTCGATTAGCCTCAAAAATAATAAAAAATATTTATTTGGCGTCGTTTCGAAATTACAGCGAATTCCTTTATTGCCACCCGAACATTACGCCCGCAAGTTATTACTATCGCCGGGGAGGGTGCAAAAAATACTGAAGGCGATTTTTCAAAATATCCTCCCGAAAAAGATAATTCCGTTTTTCATTCGAGTGCACAGTGCTCTCGTTCTTGAAGGGCTCTTTTCCAACTGACCCTACGCATTCATTTTTATTGCCATGATTAAATTAACGATCATCGCTCGGACCATTAGAAAGCAAAATGGTGGATATAATTAAAGGATCCATTTTCGTTCTTGGACATTAACAAATAAATTATAATGTCGATAAATAATATGGTTCTTTTACAAAGTGTGTATTTTTAAAATTTGCATCGTCTTCTTAACAGATGACGGTCTTTGGTTCTTTGCGTTAAAGTCAAGCGATTAAATTGATATAACTCCAAAATCATATCCAATGTCACTAAAATTGTTTTGTTAGTTTTAGAAAAGTTCTATATAAAAAAATAATACATCCATCTTTCACTTAATACGGTTTCGCCTTAGCACGATTTTCATTTTGGTCTATTTTTTTAAATAATTCTGCATTGTATAGCCGTAATGCAGTGCAATAACCGTCTATGTGTGTATGGTTATCGTTTTGGATCCATTTCAAATCATCTTCTTCTTCTTTATGTGCTCTTTCTTCCGAGAATATTGGCAATCTGAAGTCCAATCTTGAATTTGTCGACTGTTACCTGGATCAATAATCCGATGCTAGGGACTGCTGGAAGTTCTTCAGCTATGATACCCTTTGATCTTTTTCTGTACTATCAGGCGCAGATGGTCATATTTTTGATTTCTTATGATATGGCCATAATATTCAAATTTGCACATTTTTATGGTTTTGAGTACCTCAAGCTGTTTATCCATTATACAATAGAAATAGCAAAAATGACGCAATTGAAGAATATATTACCTTTGTCAATTTCAAATAGTTGAACTTGTACCTTTCTCAATCACGGTCAATCTTTGACTAATTGGAAAACGAGACACACTTCTTCTTTACGAGAAAATCAGCACGTCCATAAACAAATAAATTTAGTGGTATCAGATCTGGGAACCGTACGAGCCACGGAATAGGGTCGTTCCCAGACAAAGAAATCAACTGGTGTCAGATATGGAGACTATGCAAGCTACGGAATAAGGCCGTCAAAATAATTAATGTAACCAACTGCCTACACAAGAAATTCTTATCTATCTATCTTCTATATATATAAAAATCAATGTGTGTCCGTCCATCCGTCCGGCTGTTCAAAATTTGCTAAGGTAAACAAAGCCTTTTGTCTACTATGCCGAGAGACGATAATGCTATCAATCTAATGCCTGTTGAAGCGCTCGGCTGCGTCAGCTAAGGCCGCGCTGGACGGCTGGCGCGTCGTGGTGCTCGGCGGCTCGCCAGTCGCTATACCAAGTGAGAGAGAGCGCACGCATCCTAACCTCTCACTCCCACACCAATACATCGCGTAGCTTTCCAACTATGCGCGTGTTGCTAAGCAACCACATCCAAATCAATAAATAAACAAATCACTTATTCATGTATTCTAAAAGCCAGTTGGATGCATCTTCACACATAACAAATCAATCAATAGCGAAATAAACTCCAGGATTCAACACGATATGAGGTGCTATCATTAAATATATTAAGGACGAATGCGAACATCAAAATTTAAAAAAAAAACGAAGAGTTTCGGAGTCGAGAGGGGGAGGGGGTATGAGTACGATGTGGCGAGACAATGAGTCGGTTCACACGACGGTTGGGCTGTGATGCAGTGGGTTGGTCGGCGAGGCGGTGAAGTGGCGAGGAAATGGCATGGAGGGCAGAGACGTGGAGAATGATGACTCAAGGGACGGAGGGGTGGTGCCCAGATAGCTTATATTTTGACACCAAATTGCCTCCAAGTTTAACTGAAGGCGACAATGCAGTCAGCGGGTGCAAGCTCATCTGTACAGGTCGAGCGCCCGTCGATGACTGATTTTACTTTAAAATGCACCGGTATTTATATACTCAATATTCCCTCTTTCTTTTTCTCTCTTTTTTTATTTTATAGACTTGATAAGGGCAGGGCTATCCATGAGCGATTTTCAAAATATCAATAAAAAATTACCACATAAAATCGTTCATCACTAGAAATAACTCGTTTAGATATTGCTTACACCTAAAATAAATTTAATCAGAAATAATCTTATAGACATCTTATGATATATTTTAAAAACTTGGGATGATTTCAACAATTTTTTAAGGAATGAATATCATATAATATCGAAAGCTGAATATCATATTGTGTCCATTTCAGTTTAATATTTGCAGAATGTAGATTTTTTTAATGGCTGATATTGTTTATTACATTAAAAAATTGATAATCAATTCAGTTTTGATTTCAGCAACGAACGGATTAAAATGATTAATTTCGCAGGATATCAAGCATTAATCTTGTCTGAAATAATAGTGTGTTTATGTAAAATTTGATAGAAATGCGTCGGGAAGGTCCCGTATATTTACATAATACGGTTCCCGGTTAGCGAGAATAGGCCAATGGAATAATAGAGTGTTCAGCCTCAGATAAGATTTTCATTATTTTTTCACATCGCAAATCCGCCAAATAAAACTTCACACTTTATTACGCGGGGGGGTTAGGACTCGGGCTTATGGCACTTGCCCAAAAAAATGGGCCCGGGGCCCTTTTGTTTGAATTTATAATCCGTGGCGCGGCCCGTCGCCTTGGAGACGAACCACAACCTGAAGGGGCCCGGGGATTAATATTTGATGAACTTCTTCGAGTTTTGCGCGAAAGCCGCGACCATAAATAAGCCGAAATCACCTACGATCCCCCAACATAATTCAGATTTTCATAACTTGGAAACGAAGATCGGTGAGCGAAGGATACCTCAAACTTTGCCGAGACTTTATTACTCGCCAACTTCGCCGAGAAATGGATATATTGCGTAATTATTCCTTGATATCTCTTGAATATAAATTAACTTTTAAATATAATCGGGGTCTCATTTTTGGCGCTTTTTGTTTGAGGCTAATTCGTGAAGATGATCTACCCACAAATAAATTATCTAATTATAGTCAATGTCATTTCATATCATCTTGTACAAAAATCTCTTTTGCTTTGGCGTGGGGTGTTCAAATATGAACGAAAACTTATCAAACAATGTGACCATAATAACAAGGACACGAATATATCTGATATCCGACAATATTAATGTTTTGCAATATTTCTCTAAACTAATCAATAAAATTTGTCATATTGTTCAGGACTATTTAAACTAGACGATATCAACTTTCAATAACTTAAAGCAGTAAGCGGGTCGTAACTAGGGCGTGGCAAAGCAGGCGCCCGCCACGGGCGCAACTGGGTTTGGGGCGCAAAACGCAGGATAGCGACCCGAGCTGAAAACAAGTACTCTGAAATTAATTAATTAATAAGATAATAATAAAATAATTAATAAGAGTAATGACTCTGAAAATTTTCGTCCATAAGAAACTAGCTCCGAATATCGCTCCGGGACTAGCTCTGAATATCGCTCCAGGACTAGGTCTGAATATCGCTCCGGGACAAGCTCCGAATATCGCTCCGGGACTAGGTCTGAATATCGCTCCGAGAGTAACTCCGGATATCGCTCCATGACTAGCTCCGGATATCACTCCGGGAGTAGCTCTGAATATCGCTCCGGAACTAGCTCTGAATATCGCTCCAGGACTAGGTCTGAATATCGCTCCGGGACAAGCTCCGAATATCGCTCCGGGACTAGCTCTGAATATCGCTCAGGGACTAGGTCTGAATATCGCTCCAGGACAAGCTCCGAATATCGCTCCGGGACTAGCTCCGAATATCGCTCAGGGACTAGCTCTGAATATCGCTCAGGACTAGTCTGAATATCGCTCCGGACTAGCTCTGAATATCGCTCCGGGACTAGCTCTGAATATCGCTCCGGGACTAGGTCTGAATATCGCTCCGGGACTAGGTCTGAATATCGCTCCGAGAGTAACTCCGGATATCGCTCCATGACTAGCTCCGGATATCACTCCGGGAGTAGCTCTGAATATCGCTTCGGAACTAGCTCTGAATATCGCTCCGGGACAAGCTCCGAATATCGCTCCGGAACTAGCTCTGAATATCGCTCCGGGACTAGCTCTGAATATCGCTCCGGGACTAGCTCTGAATATCGCTCCGGGACAAGCTCCGAATATCGCTCAGGGACTAGGTCTGAATATCGCTCCGGAACTAGCTCTGAATATCGCTCCGGGACTAGCTCTGAATATCGCTCCGGGACTAGCTCTGAATATCGCTCCGGGACTAGCTCTGAATATCGCTCCGGGACTAGCTCTGAATATCGCTCCGGGACTAGCTCTGAATATCGCTCAGGGACTAGGTCTGAATATCGCTCCGGAACTAGCTCTGAATATCGCTCCGGGACTAACTCTGAATATCGCTCCGGGACTAGGTCTGAATATTGCTCCAGGACTAGGTCTGAATATCGCTCCGGGACCAGCTCCGAATATCGCTCCGGGACTAGGTCTGAATATCGCTCCGAGAGTAACTCCGGATATCGCTCCATGACTAGCTCCGGATATCACTCCGGGAGTAGCTCTGAATATCGCTCCGGAACTAGCTCTGAATATCGCTCCAGGACTAGGTCTGAATATCGCTCCGGGACAAGCTCCGAATATCGCTCCGGGACTAGCTCTGAATATCGCTCAGGGACTAAGTCTGAATATCGCTCCAGGACAAGCTCCGAATATCGCTCCGGGACTAGCTTTGAATATCGCTCAGGGACTAGGTCTGAATATCGCTCCGGAACTAGCTCTGAATATCGCTCCGGGACTAGCTCTGAATATCGCTCCGGGACTAGGTCTGAATATCGCTCCAGGACTAGGTCTGAATATCGCTCCGGGACAAGCTCCGAATATCGCTCCGGGACTAGGTCTGAATATCGCTCCGAGAGTAACTCCGGATATCGCTCCATGACTAGCTCCGGATATCACTCCGGGAGTAGCTCTGAATATCGCTTCGGAACTAGCTCTGAATATCGCTCCGGGACAAGCTCCGAATATCGCTCCGGGACTAGCTCTGAATATCGCTCAGGGACTAGGTCTGAATATCGCTCCGGAACTAGCTCTGAATATCGCTCCGGGACTAGCTCTGAATATCGCTCCGGGACTAGGTCTGAATATCGCTCCGGGACAAGCTCCGAATATCGCTCCAGGACTAGGTCTGAATATCGCTCCGGGACAAGCTCCGAATATCGCTCCGGGACTAGGTCTGAATATCGCTCCGAGAGTAACTCCGGATATCGCTCCATGACTAGCTCCGGATATCACTCCGGGAGTAGCTCTGAATATCGCTTCGGAACTAGCTCTGAATATCGCTCCGGGACAAGCTCCGAATATCGCTCAGGGACTAGGTCTGAATATCGCTCCGGAACTAGCTCTGAATATCGCTCCGGGACTAGCTCTGAATATCGCTCCGGGACAAGGTCTGAATATCGCTCCGGGACAAGCTCCGAATATCGCTCCGGGACTAGGTCTGAATATCGCTCCGAGAGTAACTCCGGATATCGCTCCATGACTAGCTCTGAATATCGCTTCGGAACTAGCTCTGAATATCGCTCCGGGACTAACTCTGAATATCGCTCCGGGACTAGCTCTGAATATCACTCCGGCACTAGCTCTGAATATTGCTCCGGAACTAGCTCTGAATATCGCTCAGGGACTAGGTCTGAATATCGCTCCGGGACTAGCTCCGAATATCGCTCCGGAACTAGCTCCGAATATCGCTCCAGGACTAGCTCTGAATATCGCTCCGGGACTAGGTCTGAATATCGGCCCGGGAGTAGCTCTGAATATCGCTCCGGGACTAGCTCTGAATATCGCTCCGAGAGTAACTCCGGATAGGCTTAAGTTATAAGGTAAAATTTGTCGAGAATATTTTTTTATTTTCTCCTGCATGTATTAAAAATAAAATAAATCGTTTTCAGATTAATAGAAAAAATGGAAGGGGGGGGGCGCAATTTGGATTCTTGCCACGGGCGCATCATACCCTAGTTACGGCCCTGGCAGTAAGTAACCATGAGAAGATTAAGGCCTACTTTGGTCATATTGCACACAACATATCTTACACGGTCATATTTTACATAACACATAACTCAATAAGTTCGTAAGATTTTTTAAAACTTTACACATTTTGTTTTCTTCATTTGGGGTCGTTTTTCGCAATTTCTTCCATCAAATGCATCAAAAATGCCATACAATATTTGATTTGGATGGTTCTTCCTCAGCTGACATTTGCGTTTTTCGTCGCTTCAGGCGGTTTTTACCAACGTTTATCTATTCAGCCGACTACCAATTTAGCTTTAAGATAAAGTTATAGATTTATATTTTATCTATTTTTACATATTGCATTAAATAATCCTTTTTATTCCGCTGAAATAGCTCCAAATAGTATTCTCAATAGTCAGTGTTGTTCACTACGCAAACGCGGTATTCACTTTGAACAGAGCTTTCTCATGGACAAATGTTGATGTAAAATGGTGGATACGTTGCCTTCTGATGTTTTTAATGTGTTAAATATCGCACCCAATTTCAATTTATAATCAATCAAAACAATTTTGTGATTTTTTTAAAAATGTTTTCTGGAAAAAACCATCGAATTTCAATCATCTACAAAATCAGCAAACTATTTTTTCCCCTCTTGTTTCGAAAGAGGAGAGTCTAAATAATACTTATAAAGCCATTTCTTTGCGTCAATTTTTTTCTATTAAAAAGCAATAAAAAATATAAATACAATAGAATAAAATGTTTCATCAAGAAAAGAAATTCAAATTTTGCCATTGCTATGAAAATTACAAAAGAGGCGTCACTAAAACCATTGTAACTTATGAACTAAACGTCAGATTGTTGTGAAATTTTTACACGTATTTTTTGAAGATTGTAATTTTTATTAAAAACAGTGGATTTTTCAATAGTGGTGACAACAATCTGTTATCCTACGAACTTATTGAGTGATATATAGGACAATTTTTAAAGTTTCATTTGATTTTTTCACCCTCAGCAATATAATACACTACCTGCATAGAATTAACGATTTTCTTTACAGCCTTAAAATCAGAGTCATCTTCCCAAAGACAACATCTTTATTCAAAACTGTGATGAGATACTCAGTATCTGGAAAAACCGTAAAAAGTTGCAAGTCACAAAGTCTTCTATGCTTTTTTCAGTAATATGTTCGACATCAATGCTTTTTCTTTTTAGACAATCCTCTACATCTTCGATCCTTAATGTATCTACTATATTTTTCTTATCTTGAACTGAAAGTTCGTCGTCAAAAAATGCAAATGACACCAACTCTTTAGACAAGTACCATAAATGGTTCAGTATTTTTTTATAAGCGACTTTGGCCATTATTTGCTTTATACTTTCAAAGGATGCAAAGTCTATTAAATATTGTGAGTCATTTCTTGGTGCTGAATATCTGACAGGGACTTAATATTTTGTATATATAATGGCTGAAAAAATATATATATTTCACTGCTTTCTCTTCCTTTTTTATATGTTTAAACCAAGGGTGGCCAACCCGCGGCCCGCGAGCCGCATTGCGGCCCGCCTTGAATATTTTTCCAGCCCGCAAGATTTATTACACGTTTACAAAATATATTTTTTCACTTCAAAAAAATGTCTATAGTGTATCTAAATCTAAAATGGGGATATATAATTTTACATGCGGCCCGCGGAGCTATGATGCATATCCAAAGTGGCCCACAAGATCATTTGGGTTGGCCACCCCTGGTTTAAACTAATGTTTTTCGGTCCATTAACCAATACAGCATTCTCATTTTGATTTTCAGTAGCTTTCTCTTCTTGCTTCCATGTTAAATGTCTGTCCAGATGCAAGATATTTAACTACGTCTTTTAGAGCGCAGTCATTTAGTGAAAGTACCATGCGTAGATTTACTTTCATTAGCCTTTATGTGCCACTCCTTGAGTCATTTTTGTATATTTTTGAAGTCATGTTGGAGCAGTTGAGATGCTGTTGCAGGGTCGTTGAGCGAGGTTAGAAGAGCTGTGTCATCTGCGAAGGTGGCAGTTATTGTGGTGTCTGTTGTCGGGATGTCTGCTGTCTATAAAAAGTATAAAACTGGACCAAGAACGCTGCTTTCTGGGGCGTCATCTACGTTCTACGATCGTCTGGTCACGATCTCATTACGGGAAGAATGGTTAAGGAAATCCCTACTAAAGGATTTAAGTTCTTGGTACAAACATTCGATGAGGTACTAAAAATGGGCTATATCCCCCCGTAATGGAAAGTGGCTAATATTATTCTAATACTCAAGCCCGACAAGGATATACATGACGTCAAATAATACAGACCCATCAGCTTACTCCCAATATGTTCCAATTACTTCCAAAAAATTACTTCTTCATATTCAAATCATACCTGACCAACGTTTTTTTCTGAAACTTTGACCATTTAAAAAAAAAATAAAAAACCACGAATTTATTTTTTTAGGACAGAAAATCATATGACGGATCGACTGACCTAATTTTTAAGTCGAAAAATAAGGACCACCCTAATCTAGGCGCCTTTTTTATTTAGATGAGATATTTGGCAAATTCGTATAAATTTAATCTACAGTGAATAATGTGCGTAAACCCAAAATATTTCCATGCTCTATTTTATATTAGATTGCATCTGCACTACGCCATATTTTAAATTTTCCATAATTTCAAAAGCAATGTATCGACAATCATAAAAACCTATTGTTTGGCATCCAATCAAAAAATTGTAATAAAGCACCGTCATAGCAAAAATGGATATTTCCCCTCAATATAATCTGCAATAAATTAAACGTCCTGTAATGGAATCGAGCCCGCGTGTTTTATTATCTGATGATGAATTTCAAGCGGGGTCAAAATTGGAAAGGATTGTTCGTTTTGCAATTATGCCGATGGCTAAAACTTCATTAAAATGTCAATAGCATGTGTTTACACGTCATTGGCGACGAGTGATTTTGATATTCATTTTCAATTCAATTTGGGTCCATTAGACTTTATGCCACCTCTTATGGGCGATGCTAGTTTCTCATCCAGATTTTGGTTTGGAAAATATTAATATTATACACGTAGTTCACGAAGAACACCGCGTGTACATTCTCGTAAAAAAAAGAAGTTCCAGCCCATGGGTTTAATTTAGAAGTGCCTTCTGCTTTCAGAAGGCTTTCGAAAAAAATAAAGACTTTTATATATCAAGAGCTTCGTGGCTTTTATCTTGTTTTTATGATAAAGTCTTCCTGGTAATTTTCATGCAGCCCATCCTAGTAGAAACGTGGTCTTACTTTATACTCTTTGGCTTCGGCAACGGCTTATTTTAGCGTCGGACTTTTTAATTTAAGAAATTCCAAATGAGTTATGACCGCTTTTGATTTATCCAAATACATCCGACCAAATAAAATCCTCCGGGCACAAGTTTCGTAATTAATTCCCGTAGGCATAAAATTACCATTGAAATAAAAGATACCTTTTCTCCGGCCGTTTCATGAATACCACAGATGGCCACCCCCCAGCCAAAACTGCGTGATGCATAATGGTTATGAGGCTGCCAACCCTTCCGTGGAGGATCTCCTCCTTCCTCTCCGAAAATAGGGATTCGGACGTGTAATTACATTTAAAAAGGACTCTTTTACTTTTATTTCGGACTGCGGTGCGGTAAGGTCGGATTCCGTTTAAGCTCACTTGTCCGGTAAAACTTTCACTAAAACAATACTAAAACGCTTTTATTGTGACAAAGGTCTGCGCAAGACTGATATGAAACCCTTCCATGTCCGAAAAGGGTTTCATCCGGGATGTGAATCGAAGACCTACGAACAAGTTAAACACGACGTTCTGATGAAAGCGGACTAGACTGTGCTACAAAGGACTAACATATTAACACATTTTACAAGACCAATTCTATCAGCCCTATGTACATTTTTAATTAAAATTTATATTTAACGTGTAAATAAGAATAGCATTTTGTAAGTTATGGTGTAAATTTAAGCTAAATTTAATTCAAAGCACAAAATGTAAAAATAAATTATGTATATATAAAAAAATATAAATATGATTCCCTTCATTATTTAATACACCTTTCCATCGATTTGGCAGTATTTTGATCCCTTTTTTGTTAAAACTTTCCGGTTTAGAAGCAATAAACGATTTTAAATGCATTTACTTTCTGTTGAATAAATGCGGATATTTCTCTTTCGACTTTGGTTGCAAAACTTTTAATGTCAATGACAACTGAGAGTGTTTTTTCAACAGCAGGCTCAATAAAAATGAAACTATGGTCAAGCTTAAAAGTAGAACGTTCAATGCACTTTTTTTTAAAATATGCACTGCTGAAAAGTAAATAAAATTCTGATCCTTTTGATTTCGCTAAAACCAAAAACCTCAAAATTTCACTTGATTTCTAGCCTTTGTCTACGAAAAAACGCGTTGCGCAACAGAAGATGATACTTTTCGCCCTCTTTGTATGATGGGATCAAGAACCTTCCTTCCTGAGGGAGTAAATTTATTTCTAATGAAGGGAACTTTATAGAAAAATAAGATGCTCCATTTATATTTTTATATAATAACACTAATGAAAAATTCCGGGTTATATTTGAATCATCCTCGTCTACATATATAAAATAGTCGAATACTCGAATATTCGAATATTTTACCAATTTCACATTCGATATTCGAATAATTGATTTTACGAATATTTGGGACCCCTAATTGTCGGCAATACAATTGTGCAGCTATAGTTACTCCCGGTTTCATTAATTTATAACGAATTATTCCCAACATATCCCACCATATACACAAAATATTTTATTGTCAATCCGGGCTTAGGTGTTAGAAATGATTTTTTTTTCTTTTTAAGAAAGTCATTGATTTTGTCATCGTATATATAAAAAAACGTATTTGCACAATGGTTCATGGGAAACCCAAACCTCAAAATATGTGAATATTCTTTGGTCTTTCTGATATATAGTGATAATGATCGTATTTCCAATTTTAAAATAATTTAATCATTAAAATAAGAAATAAATCTGCGTGATCATATGGTTACGCTCATATTTACCAAGAGCATACCCATTTAACCATGAAATAAAAATTTGGCACCCACAAAAATAATTTATATATTTGTCACATAGTATAAAATTCATGAAAATTATTTAAGTTAGTAAATTTTTAATTATTTAAACCATTACATAAAAGTGTATTTATATCTATTGCGTAGAAAGCGTGGGCGCTCTCGGGGACAGAGATTCCTAGGCGTCTCTCCGCTCCAACGCGCTCGTCGAGAGGGATTTGGCTGCGGAAAGGACGTCCTCCCGCAGCCAAGGTCAACCGCCGACTTGCCGATTTTCCACCTCCTGCGCATCATCATTCAATCAGCAACGGTACACATGCAAGAAGCGATCTGTCGGTAATTGTGTGGTGCAATGTCCCCGCAGCGCCACAGATGATGACGCTGTCAAAATAGCACATTACACCTAAAGATAGTCGGAAGATGTCGCTGCTGATCTGAAGAATTAAATCTGCTCAGATTAACAGCGCTATTCCATATTGCTGTGTTCTAGTTTTTAAATGGAGGGAGAAACATTTATATAGGTATTTGTTCTTACATCTGCCACCGCCCGCACCAACTATCCGATATACGTGCATATCTTTAGTACTTCAATGGGTAAGATTGTAATAATACATATAAAGATGTATTTCGTTTGCTTAAAATGGATATAGATTATTTCAACAATTTAAAAGAAAGCAAATAAACTTGGATGGTAAATAAATGTAAATTTCAACAGAAACGGCCATGTGCTTTTAGTGCTGTTCGATAGTTACTAAGATATCTCGAACTTTATAGGGATTATCTCAACTCTGTCTGCTAATATTTAAATCCTATAATCATTTCAGCATCTCCTTTAATTCATTCAGGAAAAAAAATATAGATGAAAACTTAAGATATACTGAATTTTTTTTCGCATTTTTTCATTTAAGTACGTTGACAAAGCCCAAAAAAATTAAATTCTACAATCAGAATACAAATCCACTAAATGCTTTCTTACTAAAACGCTATAATTCCTAGTCTGTGAACGACTTGAAAAGTTCTATTTGAGATTATCTTTCGCTCATTGAATATTCTATTCGTCGAATTATTCTTAAGAAGCGCTAAGCTTTATTTGAATATTCAACTATTGAAATAGTTTCAACCGAATTAATTGTATTCGCATTATTGACTAGGAGCTTAAGCCAAAATATATTTAAATAATTATATGGCCAAAATCTTTTATAAATACGCTTTAAGAATTATATATTATATACAAATTATTGGCTATCTTCTTGAATTATCGATTATAAATTCTCTCCAGTAATACTACAGATGTTCGCTCTTTCCAATACGGTCCTTTCTCCTTTTATATTTTTTAAAACAGCGTTGGGTGTCACTATCCCGAGGGTTGTGGTCATTTCTTCCCTCCCACCGACCCAAAAATTCCGGCCCCGCTCCGCATTTCCGGCATCCTTCTCTCGACCCTATGACAATACCGTCGTAAAATGACTATTCGACACAGATACGGCTATGTGAGAAGTATAGCGGATATATAATATGGCCGAGGCCCAAAAGGATTATGAATTAAACGTTTACTTTCGGGGATGCTATATAGAGCAGATGGGATGCTGTAGTTTGAGAGTTCGACTCTAAAAATTTCGACGACTCAAAAACGTCACCCACGGGGGTGGGGTATTTTGTTTGCGGTTCAGTCAATATGGGAGAAATGAATAAATATTTATATACTGCAGCGGTAGAAAATTGGGGTTGCATCGTTATGCTTTTATTGCAGCTTTATAACTCCCTTATTTATCGTCCAATTTGCTTTACTTGTATAAAACTCAAATTTTCTGCATCACGATTCCGTGCGAAATTGCTTTTTCATTTGTCGCAGTTCTATTGACATTTTCAGCTGTATGAGTTTTACAGAAAAGGTAAATTTTATTCTAAATTAATATTTCAACGTCATGATTGTTTTTCTGATCTGAAGAACGTGATTGTTCTGATCGAAAAGGAAATGTGCTATGGAAACAAATCGAAAAGATGCACCCTATGGAGAAGTTTTATACGTGCATCCCTGAAAAATTTGGGCAAGAAAATATCTCATCATGAAGAAATCATCATGAATTGTTGTTGCAATCACTGATGGAATCAACACATGATCAATAATCTCATTGAAGAGTAAGCACTCACATGTTGCGTGTAACACTCCATAGCACTTCATTTTCAATTTCGTGCTTATATTTCTAATACAATATTATTATTCATTTAAATTATCACCTCAAATATTACATTTAATCATCAATTTTATTGTTTTGTCAAGGTTTTAATTAAATTTCCAACCAAGTTTTGTGATCATACGTATAAAAACATCAATAATCCCTTGTATACAGGGATATAATGTTTGGACATAACAACATAATAAAAGTTAAAATGTTAATGAAATGTATCCTTATCTGGTTGAAAATCATCAACTATGGTCTTTTTAGATCGAATCATTATAAATAGTAGAAAGCCAAATAAATAAATTTTATATTAGTGGAACCCAAAATGGTTGCCATTGTATTGCTTGGCCGTTTTTGGAGACTAAAACGCGCGCAACTAAAATGTTTGCGATGTACTGGGTGATTATTTAAATGTTCGCAAATTCCAAAATTGGTTCCACAAATTTCGATCTGGAAATTTTGATTTAAAAAATTGTCCTGGAAGTGGAAGACTGCGTAAAATGGATGCCGCCACACTGACTGCTGAAATCGAAAATAATCCAACCACAACTATTGACAAATTTTCGGCCCATCTAGTGTACTCATGGTCTAGTAATCAAAAAAATGTGGAAGGTGTGGAGGTAAGGAAGATGGGTGCCGCACGAACTAAGCAAAGAGAACCCGGGCGATCGCATTAATGCATGTGAATAGCTTCTAAAAATGGAACCCGAAACGCCATTTTTGAGTCGAATAGAAATATTCTCTTCTCTAAATAACTATTTATTCCACACGAGAAAGAGAGAGAGAGATATCTGGCTGCAGGAAGGACGACCTTCCGCAGCCAAGGTTAGCCGACTCCCGCTTCCTGCGCGTCACTACCCAATCAGCAACGGTGCACGCGCAAAAAGCGATCGGTCGGTATGCAAGTGCAATGTCTCCGTCTTTCAAATATTTCATTTAAAAAACGAAAATCTTTATGGGTACATCTTATACTTGATACCAAAAATATTCGATTTCAAGCTTGACCAAATATCGTCGATATATCATATATTAGCACACTTATGATTACTATGTGAATGTAAAGTGTATGGAAATTGAGTATACGAGATGATACAATGAAGATGCTGAAGAGCTATGGGGTGAATAATAATCGTTTCCATATTACCGACCAATATTTGTTTAATGCGTTAAGCATATTTCTGGGAAATTGGGAACGCGGAAGGCAAAGTTCAAGACTCAAAGGCGATAGCCTCCTTGGAGAAAAATTTGAACATGAAATTTAAGCGGAACAAGTTTGGATACTTTGGAAACGTACACCGACAAACAAAGTTCACGGACAAAGTACGAAACGCAGTTTCAGTTTTATCGACAAGGTAGTCTCTCTGTCAACGCGAAATTCGCTAAGGGTTCCTCCACGAACACATTCAGAAAGTATATGGAGGCAATTTTGGCATGGAACTTCTTCGGGCCAAAATATAGACGTCCGCATATACCATTCCTTATTACTCCCGCATAATATCCCGAATACGCGCGGAATACGCAGAAATAAAATTGCGTTAAATTTCGGATATTGAAAAGTAAACTTGTTCGGTTTTGTCACGTGCGAGCGAACTTCTACGCCGCCATCTAACATCTATTTTGTCAGCATTAAAAATTCGAACAGAAAAAGGTGTTATCGTGAAAAGTAGTCTCCGGGAAATTACGTATTCGCGCCGTGTTTTATTTTTTATATTTTCTTTCTTGCTGACGACATTTTCCTATATTTTTATCGCGTTTTACGTATCCTGGTTATAAGTCATAAAAACATGGGGGAGCGGCATAAAGACTCCTCCAGATTTATGTTGCATATTTTATTATTTTACTGCGTGTCGGAAACATTATTAAGTATTCGCTTTATATCTATGGTGAGTGTGGGAAAGCGCTTGCAAGCCAACAATACTACTTTGAAAGAAAATATTCTCATTAATGCATTTATGAAGATTGCATGTAACATCTTTGCATGCTTGCGTGTGGATCAGCGAGTGCAATTAGAATGCCATCGGGTCGTATATATATTAAAACCTCATTTTTTACATTTTTGCTTGAAATTTGTCTCCTCCCTAATAATAAGCTTTGAATTAATTTTAGTTTATCAACATGCACTTCTTCGATGATCATTTCATTTTCTGTATATCCCACTTTTTTTATTGAAATCTATTACCAAAAACGTACCCAAACAATATATATATATCTGATCAGCATGATAAATTGACTTGAACGTCACTAAAAGTGAAACACTAAGCAGCAATTGGCCGGAAAGAGAAATCCGCATCCGTCGCATACATCATCGATAGGTTTAGGTATTCCCCAATCTCGGAGTGCCCATGTGGGATTCCGATCATGGAAGTTAGACTATATTCTGAGGATATATCCGGGCATGATGTCTGATCGCGAGGCGCTCATTCGAAGTGTCAGCGGTCTCAAAGGCAGACCGCTTGGACACACTAACCTTGTAGCTATTATCTCATATTTTAGAAAGTTGTTATGGTTTTTGCGTAATTTATGAAGAAAAATGCATCCTTGGGGCTTAATAATGTCTATCTATGATCGCGGAAGCCCCCTCATTTAGTTTTAGTTTTAATTAAAAATGTATATGTATATATCTTTTGCTAGGTTTAGTTTTTATTTAGTTAAGCTAGTCTCCCCCACGTTTGTAGCCCAAAGTGGCCAAAATTTTATTATATACTAGCGAATATCCGGTATGCATTGCAATGCCATACCTATTAATTGATTTTTTATGTGTGAAAATGCATCCAAGGTCGGAAATTGCTTGTCTTGGCGGGTACTCGCTTTTAGAATACATGAATGAGTCATTTGTTTATTTATTGATTTGGATGTGGTTGCTTAGCAACACGCGCTTTGTTGGAAAGCTACGCGATGTATTGCTGTGGGAGTGAGAGGTTAGGATGCGTGCGCTCTCCCTCACTTCGTATAGCGACTGGCGAGCCGCCGAGCACCACGACGCGCCAGCCGTCCAGCGCGGCCTTGGCTGACGCAGCCGAGCGCTTGAACAACATTAGATTGATAGCATTATCGCCTCTCGGCATAGTTGACAAAAGGCTTTGTTTACATTAGCAAATTTTAGACAGACACACATTGATTTTTATATATAAAATTTCACAAAAACACGTTCATTTTTAGTTAAGAATTTTTGTTAACAAATATAAAAAACAATACATCTAATCAATTTTTCCTAAAAATATGAACATTCATTTCTCTAGTGAGAATCTGTATAATAGAAATAGTGTCAAAAAGTAACCCATTTTTGTATTGTATATCAAAGTGAGACTTTTTTGTTATTTATTTGGATCAAAAATTATACAACAATTTGAATAGTAGTCACTCGTATTTTTCTCAATATTTTAATCTCAGAACCGCGCATTGTGAATCAATCTTGTATATCAATGAATGAACCTTAACACTGTTGATAGCGCATTCGTTCTTGTCTTCGTATAAACATAAATAATACACTTTTGCATTTGTTGAAACCATCACTGTCTCCGATTCTGTATCATTCGAATGTGTGGTACAGTACCATCTCTTGTGGCCCTGCAAAGATATTGCACCTGCATACTTACAGATCGCTTCTTGCGCGTGCACTGTTGCCGGTAGGGTATAGATGCGCAAGAGGCGGGAGTCGGGAGAGTTGTCGGTTAGTCTTGGCTGCGGGAGGTCGTCCCTCCTGCAGCCAGATATCTGTCTCTCTCTCTCATGGGGAATAAATAGTTATTTAGGGAAGACAGTATTTCTATTCAACACCCGTCTATTCCCATCCATTCGTTCAGCAACATCACGGCCCGATAAAAGAACGAACCCGTACGCTAGCGCGGTTATCCCAACGAGTACGCGGGGGGGGGGGGGAGCCGCCCGGGGACTCTTTCCCACCTCAGCGTTACAGGAACAAGGATAAAAACGTGTTCTTTGTGGTATAAAAATAGTATAAAAAATGTTATCATCTCAATTTTCATATATTACATTGTTATATCACCTCATATTAATTTACTTTCAAGAGTTGTGTTGAGAAAATATTTTATTTCGTTGTGTTAAGAAATAGTTTTTTTTTAATATTCAAAGCTTATATATTCGGAAATATAAGAGTACGTGTGTTCCATAATACAAATACATAACGACAATTTGAGTGAAAATATGAATTAATTTAAGATAACTCCCGAAGGCATTAAAATTTACGGGAATAAATTAGTCTTCAGGTCCTACACACCGTAAATTGTATTGGATTAATTTTCGTTATATAACGGATTCATATATTATTCATGAATCAAAATATCATTCTGATATGTTAAACTAATAAATGGCAATAGTCCAACCCTTTGTCTTGCCTAAATATTCGGTGGCGAAATTCGATTAAGTCCGCATGCAACCCCGTAATGGTATTCTAAGCTTGGAGCACATTTAAAATACAAGATCGTTCAGTACTTCCTCCGGCATGGCAAAATGTTGGTGGAACCAAATAAAGCCTTAAAATAAATAGACCGAACATAAGCAACAGACCGTGGGTAACGTATGCACGTTTTCAATTTTCCTCCATCGGTATGAACTCCATATTATACGTTATCTATCCGACAATAGCTTCAACAATCGACTACCATCTTTGTGAGGATTTCCCTTCACGAAGATCCTGCACAAACTGTAACTCGTAGCTTTATCTCAGACGTCGTCGTAGTAAGCAGCATTGAAACCAACGTACGGGAAACTACCTGGAGTATCACGAGCTCAAAGACCTTTCAAACTTTATTCCACTGCATTTTTATCTCTTTCCAATGCATACTAAATCGACTGCAAGTAGAAAAACAAATTTAAGTGCATCTTAATCTTCTTCGTTACAAAAAAAAACATAGTTGATGTGTATGCATGCGGAGTGATTAGTTGCTGCGGGAGATGGCAGATATCATCATAATCACATTACCTACTCATGTATATTATTTCGTGACTATCATCTGATATGCAATAAAATTTATTTAGCGGGGAGGGCAATCGACCCACGGGGGCAATTGACTCCCTCGGGCTGCTGCGCCTCATTGACATTTTACGATCGGATTGCTCACATATTCCATTCCCTAAAAATGCAAAATAGCTGATTTAAATATTTATTTTGGACTTGAGCTTTGCCTTTAAAAATGCCAGTTGAAGAGTAACAAAGAGAAGATGAAAATTTTTTCAGGAAGAAAAGTCATAATTCCGAACACACAGGAAAAAAACGGAGAATCGACTTTAGTCATGGAAAAATGTATTGTTTCTACTGGTTCTCATATTGTCTCGTAACTGCGATCGTTCGATAAAAATATATTTCAGAAAAGTGCTCCTGTTTGGTTTCAGCGGCCCGATAGTGAACAGACCCGCGTGCGTAAATGGGAGTGAAGATATAATAATGCAGTAAGTTTTCATCAATAATTCTATATCTGCAAATCGAACGAACCCTTTGATTAGTGAATTAATATTAAATATATTTAAACATAGATGCTATATTCACATGTCTACCACTTATCGTCCTTATAAATTCACTTTTCTTTTAGGACCGCCACTGGGCGGTGAGTGACGCCTGTATATAAATAAATTAACCTTAACACTGTTGATAGCACACGATATTCATTCATTTCTTTGCGTTGAAGCTTGACATTGCAGAAAACCTGGTTACTACGATGGGCCGATCGACATAATCGATACTACGAGGATGTTCATAAAGTAAGTGTACTGTGACCATAACGGGCTGAGGTTTTTTTTGTTTTTTTTGGGGATTGGCAATACTAAGCGGTAGAATAATGCGGTGGTACTTAAACTCATGTTGTGATGTCTAGTTGCGTGAAAGATGTCGGTAAGAAATCCCACCAAGTGCGAGCGAGTCAATAGCGCTAGCGAGTTTTGTGGACGACTTTTATTGAAAGTTGTTCTTCTATCGGGTCGTTATGTTGCTGGACGAATGGATGGGAATATACGGGCGTCGAATAGTAAGACTGTCTTCTCTAAATAACTATTTATTCCACACGAGAGAGATAGAGAGGGAGAGAGAGAGAGAGAGAGATCTGGCTGCGGGAGGGACGACTTCTACGACGATCCCGGGATTTCGGGATTGCATTAGATCATCCCGGGATCAGTCTCGGGATCCCGGGATCGGAATTTTCAATGGTTTAAGAAATTACATTGATAAATTTGATAAAAAATTACTAATAAGTCCATTTGGAGTGTTTCGTCATTTAGTCTGAGGATCTGATTTTGGTAGCCGGGCAACCTTCTGCTGAAAATGCACGCTCAGCCTCCACATTCGTTGGAGGTATCGTCATCAGATATTTAAATGCTAGTTCGAGTTGATGATCGCGTGAGCCCCATTTTCATATAATACCATCAGTGTGACTGATAAAATTCCTTTCTGCTGAGACACGGACTAAAACTTGCAAAACTCCCGATTTCCCGACAAATTATTTGTTTCCGTCGCTGCAGATGAATACTTATATACTATAATACTTTGATGTGATTCTTGATTATATTACGGAGGAACACAAAAATTCTGAAGCCCGTATCTATTATATTTCATATCGATATTCCCATTATTCGAGTCGATGTGTAGTAAATACATCACCGGTAGGGAAAGGTTAATATAACAATTTGAAAAACATATATGTACTGTATATGTATGTATACAAAAATTAGACAGTTACTGCCTCTAGACGTCGCCTAAGCTCGCCAATTAGTAATTACGCCACTGTTTCCAAGCGTCCAGATTTCAAAAAATCCTAAAAATTTCAATCCCGAAATTTTCGGGATTACGTTTACTAATCCCGGGTTTTTTAATCACCTAAAACTGTCCGGGATCCCGGACTTACCCACTAAGGTGCTCTTGGAATCATTTGGTTGAGATGTTTTGGACCACCCACCGTATTCTCCTGACTTAACGACTTTAGATTGTCATCTTTTCACCTACTTAAAGGCACACATGGGTGGAATTAAAATTTCAACTGACAAGCAAATGTAAAAAGAGAGCTTGTACTACGGCTCACCATATGCATAGAACGGAATATCCTGTATTTTTTTCTCAAATATACTCTTTCTAAAAAAATATAAAAATCAAGTACACTTATTTTATGAACTTACCTCAAATAAAATCATTGCTGTTAGCACGCTAAGTTTTAAGCATATCATTGATTTATGTGGCTTTATACTATTTATTTTGATTACAAGAAGATCACCAACGATCTAAGAAGACCCATAACTAATAAAAACGAATAAATTCCATGTCTATTTTAACGTCATCTTTTGATAATTGATATGATGGCTCTCTATTTTGTACTCTATGAAAAAAATTAATTAAATGTAAATAAGTGCTTTTTGTAATATTTGAGAATATTTAGACGTGTAGGGGTACCTTTACAACATCTCTCACACTCAATGTGCGTTTCAATGCTCTTTCTGTATCATTTAAGTTCGAACGCACATATGCACGATTACTCATCAAGGGTTTAATAAATTCAACGAGTTTCATTATTATTTGTCTTTTATGCTTCCATAGAAACGCTTGGGAAGTGAAAATGTGTTAAAGCTCGATATGAAATATGATACATATTATGATAAATATGATATAAATATATGATATATGTTAGATAGAGATTTATATTTTGCTCGTTTTATGTCATCATTTATAATTCCAATCAACTTTTCTTATGAAATATTCGTTGATATTATAATATGAAAGTATGACCTTTTTTTGAATTTAAAAATTTTATACAATATATCCCAGAGAATACCAAGTAGGACAAAAGTGTCCTGAAAAATTGATACACAAAAGGTTGAGCGTCAAAAATGTTTATCCTTTAAAAAATGAGCGCGGCGCTGCGGTCATAAAGAGGACACATAAAGCACACGAGTCGCAAGAAGTAGTGTTGTGTATTCGCGAAGAGCGGGGGTCCCCCGGCGAAACTCCTCGAATATGTTGAACGTCGTTCCGCTAATACAAAAATAAAATGACAATAAACGTAGACATGTACCTTGCGGTAGTCTTTGTGGGCCGCGGAGCCTACATCCGCCCGGGGCCCCGCGATGACAAAGGGGAAATTCCGCGTGTGTATGTGCGGTCGCCCTGGGTCCTGAAACGAAAATAATAATCGGGCCGCAGTAATATATGGGCGGGGTAATAAATATGAGCAATATACGCGGAAGCCCGACCTACGTGGAATATCAAAAGAGAAAGGGCGCTTTTATAAGACCGGAAACGTACCCATCAACTTCCATTATGCGATCCGAATTGTTTTTCCGACTTTTCTCGTCTCGACCTTGCAAATTTTCCGCCATGGCGGAAAAGTCAGTTCAAATTCGCTTTTATGGCGCTAATTTATGTCACTATAAAACTATACAACAAAACTATTGCACTCATACATTTAAATCTCAACAATTTCATTGAAGAGGGGGGGGGTATTATATATATATATATATAAATATAATATAAATACTATATACATTTAACACCATTAAATATATAGGCATTGACATTATAATTTGGATGAGCTGGCAATTAGCACGTATCAAAAGAACAATAAACGTATAGTTGATTGATGTACCAAGTTAAGCTTCCAAGCTTGACAGCCATTTAATAATTACGGTTAATCTGTCAAATTTCAATATTTTACACAAGAATGGTGTCAGAATTACTTGTTCCGTCAATACAAGACAATAACATTCATATGTCATACGTACGAAAACAGAATCTCATTGATAAATTCCTCTTAAGGCTTCAAAATCACATATACTATTAATATAGATATATTTTTAAATTGATTTTGAAAATTTGCAGTACAACAAATTAATTATTATTACAGTTGACCATGCAAATGTGTGTGGTATAGGGATTGTTCTATTATTACAATTAATCCAATTGATTATCTCAATCAATCCCGATTATCAATAATCAAACATTCCGGGAGCGCCGGACGTAGCCCAGCAAACATATCCCACCCCCAAGCCTATCGTTTACAAACGGACGGCCTCCCTGAGTACGTTAACCATCGGTTCGTAGAAAAGGACCACATTTGTGGGAGACGGGAGCGAAAAAACACGACTGTTAACTCTTAGCTCTTTATTATTCTACTACGAGATTGGATAAGCCGGCCATGGGAAAACTGAATCTTTCCGCGGCCAAGACGAGTGGTCGGTTCCTATAAGTGGCTCCAACTGTGATAAGCGAGGACGAACTGACTGAAGCTTTTCTGGATAAATGTTCCAATCTAAGGTGCCCAACTACAAAACTGAGGGATGGGGAGAAACCCTACGCCCGTGGATGACAGTCAAACCCCTGGGGTAATTCGTAGTATTGCTCATCAAACGTTGCTGTACACTAAATTGAATGTGGAACTGCCGATTACAATATGAGAAGCAGGAATCTGTGCAAAAGGCGACACCCCTTTTTTAAATAACCCATGGCACCAAAGAAAACAACTTTGCTACTCGAACGACGACTCGTCTCTGTGGCTAGGTACTACAAATTACCAAAATCAATACAAGTACTCCGTACCTCGAAATAATTCCCCTTTATATCTCGTTCCTTCTTTCTTCCCCGCAACTTCGGGTGCCCACAATATGAAGTCAGTCTTCCTCATGCTGCTTCGCTTCCTCCAAAGGGCGTGAAGTAGAGAGAGGGGATGACTGGAAGTTCTACGCGTAGCGTCCCAGAGACTGGCGGAATACACTCTATGTGGCTATTCTGGGGACTCCCGGGTGGGACTGCACAGCAGTGCGGGGTATAGTTTTTGTCGTAACGATACCAAATATTGGTAAGAGTCTACTTCCGGTCGCCACCTCTCAAACTTCTTCTCTTTGGTTAGAAACCGCCTGCGTGGCCGCTGAGTCGTTCTAGATTTCTGGACGTCCCAGTTCCTCACAGGGCACGGGCGCTTTAAGGCCTCGCTTTTCAGGTTTAGGCTCTCCCTGGTTTCGGAGTGTCTATACGGCGATCCGGACATGGACGCAGACCACGTGGATATATCTGGGCATGGTGTCCGATTACGAGGCGCTCTTTTGCAGTGCACAAAAACAGACCTGGTGGCCATTCCCTCCGCGTTCAGGGCTTTTAGAGTAATTTGCGCCATTTTTAACAAAAAATGCGTTCTTGGGGGCTACTATGATCCTATCGATCACGGTAGCACCCCCAGCAGATAGTTCAATTAGGTGGCGAGCAAGAGTAGATTAGAAAAACTTCCCCTCCCTATCCCATAATATATATTAATATTTATTATAATATATATTTTTATATCCTAGCTAGCTTCCCCCCGCGCTCAGAGCGCAAGTGGCCATCGGATTTAAGAAAGAGCGCGCCATCGCATACATATATTCAAAATCAGGTTTTGCACCCTTTTTTTTCGAAGGATGGGAATCTTCATAATTAGAGATAGAAAAAAACTAAACTCCTTCTCCAGTTCCAGCATCGTAGGAACCTTGTTGCTGCGAGTGAGTGAATTGACTTCAAGCTCCTCCCGCAATGCGTCCCTCTTTGTGCTCCCAAGCCGGGCAGTCGAATAGCGTGTGTGCGGCATCGTCCAGCTCCACTCCACAGTGGTGGCATTCCGGATCGACCTTCTTATGAATCTTGTACAGGTAGCTACCAGCTAGCCAGTTTGTAACTGGCTCAGTGCGGGCGCAGTGGTATCAGTGGTGGGTCCTTCCGGGAGGTAGCTACCATAACAGCCGTACCGAATGATTGCCTGGGTGAGGTGGTAAGCACAGTTGGCCGTGCTTCTTGGATGCCTAGGACTTCAGGTCTGGAATGAGCCGATGAGTCCATCGACCTTTGGCGGAGCTGTCCCATTGGCACCCCACTGCCATTCCACCATTGCGAACTGCCTGGCTCTCTGCCTGTTTTCTCCAGTGCGTATGATTTTTCTTTCTTTCGCGAGCAAGTCGATTGGCGGTATGACAGTCAGTGCCAGAACTTCATCTTCTGACACTGTGCGATATGCTGCTGTGACTCTGATCGCAATTCTGCTCTATACACTAGCCAAATTGAACCTGGCTTTTTCGAAGTCTAATGTTTTGGCCCATATCGGAGCTCCGTACAATAGTACCGAGTGCACCACCTCGTTGTATAATCTTATACGATTAGGTTTTGCATCCTGGGTGAACTTTTGTTGAGCGGGATGGCATGGCTCCGAATAGCGGGACCAATAAACAGCTCGGGTAAGAGGTGGATCTATATACCAAATATCGGTAAGCTTATTTCAACTGACTATCTCAAACTGACTCATTGTGGTTGTCTTCACTACTATTTTTATCCGACCTATCTTTGTTATCCAAGCATTACATCCACTCTGAATTATGCATCTATCTTGGGAATATTTTGGAGAGAACCAGACAGCTGTTTACAACCATTGTGTATCTATTGAATGACTTTTCAATTATTCTGCAACCATCATCCTGTAGTTTTACAGTGGCGTAGTTAGCCGAGTTTTGCCATTTTTATATTAAATTTATCCCTTAAGAAAAAAAAAAATTAAGAAAGCATGCACGGTAACTCCGTTCTTTCTATTTTCGCAAGAAAACTTACGCTTTATTTTCCTAAATAAGTTACAGAATATGGCAACTATTAAATATGAAATCCATTTGAGCAAAGATATGGCAAATCCTGTAATTACAAAATATCTAAAATTCCAATTTAAATTCGTTTTATACTCAAGTTTTTGCCCTTTAGTTTTGAAATTGAAAATTTTGAGCATTATCGTTTGTGTATTCGTTTTCACATTTATATATTGGATAGAATAGATTCTGTCGATCAATGAAATTGGCAAGTTTGTCACTCGTTCGAATGTGACAGACAACCTTAGCTTGTAATTTCGGCCATGCTAAATGTTTGTGATCCGAATTGACAGTTTCGAATTCAACTTCGAAACATCGCTGTGAAATAGGAAACGCTCACAAGAATGAAATAGTGAGGCTCTCTCGTTACAGTTTGGGTAATCATTAAGCCTGTAAATGGAAACCCAGAATGACTTTCCAGGAATCCTCCCTTTGCGGAATCTTAGAATTTATACAAGTACTCTAAGGCGATAAAGATCGATCGATAACGTTCTAACTTGTTTGTATATATATTTTTTAGTATCCATATAATCTGTTAACATGGATTTTATGTTTTCAGCATCAATTAGGGTCGTATAAAGTCGCTCAAATTTTGGATCGTTCGTGGTTTCACGAGCACAATATAGACGAAATTGCTGATGTCTAGATAATCTCCAAACAATATTACGTTTAAAAAGAGGATTTAACTTTTTTCGTCTACTGCGATGTATCTCGTCTGAAAGACTGAAGATTTTGTCTTGATAGCAGATAGCCGCGAGCTTTCTAATAGTGTTGAACATATAAGTCGGCTATCTTTTCCCCATTAGAAGCCGATAGAGCCTTAGGTGGTGTACAAAGAGCTCAGACAGGGTGTGGGTTTTTACTCGAGATAAGCTGAGATTTCTCTTTTTTTTTCAGTAAAAAGTTAGACCAGCACGTCTAGGGAGTAAATCCGATAAAATGACTTTACTTGATTGAGCTAATCTGGGTTGTTACCCGACTATTGGTGGATGAAATTTATTTAGACCTCTTTTATTTATGTTCAATGAATCTTTTTATCTCATTTTGAATTTTATCTGATCATGCATGCTTATATAATGTGATTATGATGTTGAAACAGTGGGCATTTTACGTGGATACAATAGCGAATGTACAAATTAAACACAATTAATGAATCATTATTTATGACTGTCTGCTTAAGAATAACCAAATACCTCAAAGAGGATTTGCAGAAAGCTCAAAGCCATGGCAATTGAATTAGAGTCCTTTCATCTGAAGTATAAACATTGAAGTTATTTTAATCATGATTACTATGCATGAAACTTGTTTCAGTTGAAATTACCCAAAGTCCTCGTATTATGTCAGTAAACATTTTCGTATTTAATCATCTCTTTGATGTCAAATGAAAAATCACCTTATGATTTTTGCGGTCTTAAGGATATGAATCTTACAAGCTTATATTCCCATCAAAGGAAATTCTTTCGTATCGATGGAACGCGGTACAAAGTCATCTGCGTCACGTGCAAATATCGTTTAGCTTTCGTGCAAAAGCTCCACTTTGACTTATTTAAACACAAACCTTTGTTTAGCACAGCCGTCTAGAAAGTTTCTTCCCTTCGTTTGAAATGTCTCTCCTTAATTTACGGGTTCAAACATCAAAGGTGGGACGCTCCAAAGAAAGGAGGGGTGCAGAATTCTCGCCTCCCAAAAAAAAAAAAGATGCGCCGCACCGCGTTCATGTTCCGATATCGTTATCCGAAAAGATGTCAAAGGATATTAGAGCGACCTTTATAAAAATGTTATCTCACCTTTTTATGGGGAGGAGCTATGGGCTTTACACGGTCACCCCCTTATAACAATAACAATTTGTTTTTAGAACCGATCGCATTGAAAATTATTACACGCATTGGGTCAAAAATCCGATCAGATGAATACACAATGGGCAATGGAGAAAAAAATGCTCCAAGTCCAACTTTAGCACTTTCATAGACGGCAAGAAAATGTATATAAGGGCGATAGGAGTCGTGAACTGTACTATATATAAGCAAAGTTGAACATAAAAGAGGCTCTGGAGTATGATAAAATGTATTACGGTGAAATTTTCAGGAAAATTTTCATATTAATATTTACTGTTGAGGCTTCAAAGGATTCGCACGAGAAAAGTTTGAAATATTTACTTTAAAATAATCTCCGTAGAAATTTCAAAGTGGGATCTTAAAAACGCGCCCGGATAAGATGCGCGATAATAAACTGTAGGATATATTTCATAATGAATTTTAGTTCGCAGCAGCGACTCTGAGATTGTTTCAGAAGCAAACACCTTTTTAAATTAGTTATTTGATCTTGGATACAGAGAAAATATACTTAGAAAAGCAAACATAATTCATAATAAAGCGAAAATGTCTCGGACATTTAAAAAAATGGTGTTCTCATTTGAAATGTCCGCTTTTGTAATACAAATTTAAAACTAAAATTTGAATGAATTAGACTTTTGATAAAGTATATTCGTAATTTCACCACTTATCATTCCCAAAAATCAATATTTCCTCCAGAACCGCGCAACGTGAGTGAAGCTGGTATATCAATAAATGACCCCCTAACACTGTCGATAGCAAATAATATTCCTTAATTTCATAGCAAAAACATAAATCATACACATGTGTGTCTTTATTTTTAGTAAAAAAATAATTTATTTAATAATATTTGGGCAAATCGATACAATCAATACAATACCGTTTCAAATAGAATCACTTTTGTTACCACGCTGAGTTTTTATGCTGGTTAGCCTTGGCTGCGGGAGATCGTCCTTCCTGCAGCCAGATATCTTTCTATCTCTCTCTCTCGTTACAAATGCGTTCAAATATTATATTCCTTCATATAAATACAAATGATTATTTGTGTTGAAACGTTGAACATGGCATTAAAATTGAAAGGCTATGGATTGCTTTTTGCAATATTTGAGAATATTTATACGTGTACCTTTACAGCATGACCTTACGCGTATGATGAGACGCTAGAAACCCGTCTCTATCTCCGATTATCGCACATATGCGCAAATTACTCACCAACGGGCTAAAAATATTTTTAAAATCGGACATTTCAAATGAAAACACCTTTATATGAACACAAAAATAGTTGTATTTATTCAAAGTAATATGCCTCTTAAACCTTTTTTTTAGCCATTTTAGCTATAAATTCACTCCAATTGTTAGTATATTTAAATTTAAAAAATAACAATCTGTGATTTTGAGACTACGGAAATAACTATTCTATGTTTTTTCTAAAAAATTCTGTTTTTAAAACATAATTTATATTTAATACAATATCAAGTCCAAAAATAATTTTATGATGAATAATCACATAAATTAATTTATTATCTTCATAAATATCCATGAAAAATATTTCCATAAGGGCAAATTATCTTTAATATTTAGATAAAAACTCATTAGTATCCTATTAAGCGAATACTTAATATGAGAATGAACGTATTCATGCCAATTAGTTGTAGAATATTCTTGTACCTGCCATTCAAAACATAGGTATAACGATGGATACATATTAAAAGCTCTCTAGTCGAGTGCAATTGGGGTGGCTTTATATCAAATATAAGCTTTACGCGAGAGCAAAAGCCCTTATCGGCACACAGCCTCCGGGGGAGTGTGGTTTAATTTCATAACCCCAACAAAAAAACAGCTCAAGCAAATAAATCACGCTAAGTAGTTTATTTTGGAAATTAAAAACTAGGGCCACAGATGTCGACGTCGAGCTTAGAGACAGAGTTTACAATACGATTATTCAAAAATATGAAAAAGCTGCATGTGAAGCTTTTTGGGGTGCGCTGGTCCATGGGGTGTCTTTCAAAAAATATTAGATTTGATACACGCTCTCCGTACGTTCGCGCTCTAAGCTCAATCGATATTAAAATTGACTCGTTCAGCTTAAAGAATGATGACAAAAATTTTCCGCCGTACATAAGCTCTGGAGCGGATGAGAATAAGGGGGATGCACCATTTATATTGGTATTTCAAAAGCGGGACATGCTTTCATTTGTATTCAAGGCATTTGCAGCAGCCCTCCAGGGCTATTTTCGATTCGGGCTTTCACAACGTTAACGGGAGGCAGCTGTCAGCTTGATGGATAGTTGCCACCATGTCTCTGACATCACGCTACAATGATTGAAAACTTTCATAATTGTGCCATCATGTTAACTGTGCCGAAAAAAGTGCTTCGGATTCGCGACCAGGTCCCGTCGCTACGTAGAGCCTGCTGGAATGTACGGGAATGACAATTAAAACCACATGAAGAGTTCAATTTTGAACTTTTTTATATTCTTTTTAGCTCTCCCTATAATGAAACTATGTGTTTCAATAAAATATAGATTAATTTAATAAATAAATCTATTCTTCGATATATATTAATAAATTATTTCATGGAATAACGTTTGGAATCATGGGTTCAAATTTATGGAAATTGTGTTTAGCGACCATTGTTCTATATAGCTCACAAAATGGCGACTGTTTAAAAAAATTCAGTCAAGTCTTTTTTGGCCTTATTTGTCGCAGTTTTATTTTTAAATAGTCTATATATATAAAAATCAATGTGTGTCCGTCCATCCGTCCGGCTGTCCAAAATTTGCTAAGGTAAACAAAGCCTTTTGTCAACTATGCCGAGAGGCGATAATGCTATCAATCTAATGTCTGTTCAAGCGCTCGGCTGCGTCAGCCAAGGCCGCGCTGGACGGCTGGCGCGTCGTGGTGCTCGGCGGCTCGCCAGTCGCTATACCAAGTGAGGGAGAGCGCACGCATCCTAACCTCTCACTCCCACACCAATACATCGCGTAGCTTTCCAACTAAGCAAGCGTTGCTAAGCAACCACATCCAAATCAATAAATAAACAAATCACTCATTCATGTATTCTAAAAGCCAGTTGGATGCATCTTCACACATAAAAAATCAATCAATAGCGAAATAAACTCCAGGATTCAACACGATATGAGGTGCTATCATTGCCTCAAAATATATTAAGGACGAATGCGAACATCAAAATATTCGTATGTTCAACACTTATCGTCAACACAAATCCTTTTTTTTACTTTCAGGAGCGCGCACTCTATGAATAAAATCGTTCAAATATTGCATTCTTTAAACTTATAAAACTTAATTGAAATGTGACAAAAAAATAAAAGAGATCGTAAATATGATATTTGAAATAATGATTTGAAAAAATAATAATTTTATTTTAGAAATAGAAGCACGGCATTGAAAATGAAGCGCTATGGATCGTTTTTCGCCATATTTAGACGTGCAGGGGTGGGTGCATTTACAGCACGACCTTGTCTTCTATATAAGAACGCTTGATGAGACGCAAGACAGTCGTCTTTGTCTTCGACTCTTGCACTCTTTATTCGAGAATTCACTTTCTGTAGCTCTTGAGTCCAAACGCATATATGCGCGATTACTCATCAACGGGTTAAAAATCAAACTCCGTCACTCTCTTTATAATCTTTACATTTTCAACGAGCTGAATAAATTTAAGAAATGGTGACATTTTGATTATATTATCGCAGCAAATCTAAATATTTCCCAATATTTTCATAAAAAATTGTAGAATATCAATTAGATCATAATTTTGTCTTTAAAGATATTTGAATAGCCTTTGTTCGTTTCGCATTAATATTTTTTATAAATTCACATATGTTTATGTAGTTCCTTCGCTTTGTGTAATATTTACCTTTTTTGTCAAAAAAATTACATAAATTATTCGCAAATATAATAGCTTTGAATTATTGAAGTCTATTTATTCCACTTTTTCAGGAGCAATTGTTGGAATTTATACGCCTTTTGTTGATTTTTACGTACTTAAGTATTCCTATCTAAGATATGATAAAACTTAGCATAGTTGTTGTAAGAATCTTTAAGAATCACTTTACATAGCATATTCTTTGAGGGTTCTTTGCCGGCTTTGGACCGCTTTTTTGTTTTAGTAATAAGATTGTATATTTTCTTGAAGTAATTCTTCAGATTTTTTTGTAAGTCTTGTAGCTAGTGTTTTTTTTTTTTGAACAGTTATTATCGACATATTAAAATTATGATTGAACGAAATTTATGGATGTCGAATATCATATGGTTGTTTTATAGCAATGACATCCCGCCAATGTCGAAAAACCTTTAAGCATTTATTTGATTTATTCCTTTTCAGCATTTGGGCATTGAAATACCTAAAATTGGGGCTTAAAAAATATCGAACGGCAAAAAAGGAGAGGATGCCTCCGAGTTAGTGTTTCAAAGCAAACTTATTTCTTTGTAAGGGCGGGAATTTTTCGCGGGCGGGTGTCTACCGCCCACATTCAATCTACCCGGGGGATAATCCCGAAGATGTGAATGTCACAAAGGTCACCATTGATCTTTTTCGTCAAATAATCAATCTCTCGCTGGCAATACGTCATTCTTACTTCATTAATCCCGTCCGTTCTATGTGACATTTTGCTGTCCGCTAGAGAGACTCGACTGAGCATCCCTTATCGATGGGTTCAATTATACTTTTTTTATGTACATAAATAAAAACAATACTTAAATTCGTATTCGTTGGACGGTTTAGTTTATATCAAAGCATTGAATATATTTTGAATCTTACCCGGTCAGTAATCTTCAGCAATTTCAGCTGCTGTGAAAGTTTATGACAAACAGCATAAAACTTTATTTTTAGATTAGACTACATACAATTCTGCAGCAGGATGCAACCCGAGGTACACAAGCATTTATTGTTCGCATTAAATAGCCATAAACGACAGAATGTCTCAGCGGTGTTATATAAAATTTATGCCTTTCATCAAGTCAAGATAGTAGCCGATAAATTCGGAAGGGATGAAATATTTCGTCGTCGAAGGGAAGTTTTTAGCTTTGCACCGACGTGGCGTCGGCGCAAGCAGCTGCTTTTGATATACTACTAAAAATGACACACGGTAGAAATCTCAATGGGGATAGTACGTGGAACAAAAGACGGGAAGCAGCGAGTGTTCCTTACGACCCTATAAATACTCTTAATGATATTTCAATGAGGCTAACAACACCTGCCTCTCGGCGAAGGGGTTAAATAACCCCTATCGTCGTGTAAGAAGGGTTCAAATAGCAGCCACAGCCTCGTTCCACGTCACATCAGATGACTTTTATTAGATAGACGTCGACGAACGAACGAGCTCACGCATAAATTGCGACCCTAAAACGGAAATATTTAGTGGGTAATAAAATTTAAATTGACCCTGATTAAAAATGATAAAATTATACAAACAGCCCTCAGGAATATAACTAGCTGGATCATCAAATCCATGCATTAATTTTATGTGTCTATCATTTTGATATCAAATGAAAATAGTTTCAAATTATAGGATTTAATTAAATGACAATGTGAATATCACTTAACAGTTAAGATTTATTTTATATATGTTTTGATCGAGAAATATCGAATATTAATGGGTTTTTTGTATTAAAAAATAAGCTTTGGAGAGAGAATGTGTAGATATGAATCATCCCGCGGCCAAGACTATTGGTCGACTTTCTCTTCTTCATCCCGCTTGTCAGCATTTCAGAATTGCGCACATGCTAGAGGTTACATTTAATCTGTCACTATTTTTTTTTTTAATATATTAGGGTGTCCCATAAGTTTCTTTCGTTTTCATATTAAGAAAAAAAAACAATAATTAAACAATAATCCATTCTGTTCTATTACCTTTCTCCATCTCTCCGGAAGCCTTACAATGCCTTCTTGCCAAAATTTCCCCGGTTTGTTGGCAAAATATTGATCAAGGTATATTTTTATATAATTTTTTGAATTAAAACTTTTACCACGTAAAGAGTTTTCAATGAAATAAATAAATAGCAATCTGAAGGGGCAATGTCCGGATAGTATGGAGGATGAGGTAAAACATCCCAGTCAAATGATAATAATTTATTTCTGATGAGCAAAGACACATAAGACCTGACGTTATCGTGATGAAAAATAACGCCTCGTCTTTTCGCTAATTCTGGCCGTTTTCTGGCAATTGCATCCTTTAGATTGTCTAGTTGGAAACAATATTTCGTTGGATTGATCGTTTCACCTTGCTGAAGTAGCTCATAATAAACTACCCCTCTTCCAGTCCCACCAAATGCATAGCAAAACTTTTCTTGGATGTAGGCCATGTTTAACTGCAGTTAAAGCTTCTGTACCCTTGGTCCAAGACCGTTTACGTTGGATATTCTCATAAAGTATCCAACTTTCATCTTCAATGACAAGTCTCTTCAAAAAAGGTTGGCTATTATGGCGTTGAAGAAGAAGATCGCATTTTGAAATACGCTGAAGTTTATTTGAGTCAGTCAGTTCATGAGGAAGCCACACATCTGAACCATTGATGTAGCCCAATTTTGTCAGATGATTATGGAACTTGTTAGCTATTTCGCGAGCAGTATATCGCGGGTTTTCTTCAACCATGGCTATGATTAGATCTGTGTTCATTTATGAAAGAAATTTATGGGACAACCTAATATATTTAAAAAAAAAATCTATGTATTGATGTACGAAATCCATTTTCCTGTAAGTTTTATGAGAAAATCAAATATGCATTTTCGTTCTTTATTTCCAAATTTATGGCAAGGCTTCATTATTAATTTCCAAAAATTCTTTGATGCTTATAACTCACTCTGTCTTCAATTTAAATCCGCCCCGGGGCTTCGGTTGCGTTTACTCGGGTGAGCATGTAAATATACAAATTTTGACAGGGAAGCACTCCCCAATTTTCCCCAGGTGATTAAGAGCACATCCAAGTGTTCCTCGAAGGAAACTCTTGCAACCAAAATACAACCAAATCGCTACTTATCTTACTTTCAGCCCCCTACAAATGGTTCAAATGCCAAATAAATCCCGGATGTTTTCGTGTTTTCTCACGGACGGAGCCAATAAAACTTAATGTGGACCCGAGACATTCGCATCGTCAGTCCAATTTAATGAATCCATTATGAATTCCCTTACGGGGTGTGGATGATTTTATACGACTGTGAGCATCTTTTAATAGGGCCCCTTTACGAAAATATTTATAGGTATCCCGTGTAAGAACTAAATTACATTTTATGTAATATATGAATGCTTCAGCGCATGGCTTTTACCTTTCGCGTTGAATAAGATGCCGTAATGAATATTTTAAACATTCATATACCCATGGGATTGCCAGGTATAGCGTACGAGCAACAGAGAGGTACCTGAAAGGACTCTTTTATACTTCCGGCTGACAACAGGAAATTACACCTTGAAATTGAACAGCACGGCGTACCCGTCACCCAACCACCCATCTATATGAAGTCGCTTTTTTTGCTCATCTGGGAAAAAATTACGACTCTGTTGTCATCATCATAACATAAATATGCTTAGCCTTAACGAAGGCGTGTATAAGAAGCTCACGAGTGTTCACCCCTAGAATGTGTTAAAGGCCCCATATGTATAATATATATTCGGACGTGTGTTTAAATTTAAGCGTGCGATTTAATTGCTCCGTTGCAACCGTTGTACTAATGACCGAGGGTGCATCTCGTAAGTCACGTGACCTGATTACAGGATTAATGGTGGCCCATTTGTGCGCAGCCGCAGAGGATGATGATTTAGACGCGCAGTGGTAAATACGGCAGGGATCGAGACTATCTTTCATACAGGATGCGGCAGGGAAACTACCTTATTATAAAAATGAATAACACAAGCATTATAAGATATATCAGTTTAATTCGATTTTCATATCATAGAAAAATATTTAAAGTTTTTATTTATTATATTATAATGTTAAAAATTACATCATTAGGGATGGCTTTTATTTTGATCTCTGACTAACTCACGAAAAAGCCACAAGCTGCAAAAACTTTTTTTTTCAAAAAAGCATAATCTAATGATGCCTATTTTGGACAGTGCTCACCAAGCAATCGCACGTTAAGGTTTGTTCTTTTTAATGAGTACCATTCCATTTTTCTCGAAATAACTATCGCTTCTGAGTCCTCGTTTCAAATAAGGAAGTTTCCCTGCCGCTCTCTGGTGTGGAGCATCTCAATGCATTGTCAAGAACGGAAGCCGCCTTTAAATGTCTTTATGTAATATGGAAAAAATAATTAAATTGATATATCATACGGAGATCCATTCATGGACGTAGACTATGTTCTATGCACGTGTTTGGGTATGGCGTTCGATCATGATAAACTCTTTCGCTATGTCAGCGGTCGGAAAATCGGACCAGTTGGACAACACACAGATCTTGTGCCTATTATCTATTCATTTGGGGCATTCTGTAAAAGCTATGGGGATAAACCTGTCTCTAGAGTCTTCAACGATCTATATTCGATCGTAGATCTATACAAATATTTTTCTAGCTTAACACTTTGAATAGTAAGTTAATTTTAAAATAGCTTAAACGCAGATGCTATATTCGTCGTATTTCCGCCACTTATACAAACCCACTCATCTCTCAAAACAGCAAAGCGTGTATAAATCTTGTATATAAATAAATACTATTGATGGCTTAGTTCGTTCATTATTTCGTGTAAACACAAACAATACACTTGAAATCGATTAATTTGGATTGTCATTATTAATAGATACATTTGTGTTATCCATTTATACAATCGTACGATGTACAATCTCTTCATCTCTATCTCTCATTCATAATCTCTGAATTCAACGTGCAAGAATGCTCTTTCTGAATCAGTAAAATTCGATCGCAAATACGCGACTGTACTCATCAAAAAGTTGAGAGTTGTTTAGTTTTTAACTAGCTTTTTCCCTGTGCTCAGAGCGCTGGTGATCTCAAAAAGTCGACAAAGAGCGACCTTCATAGGCTGAACATAAATTAATTTGGTCATCCTATAGACGATTTATGATCATAATATATAGTTGTACGAGACTCCAATGGCGATGAGAATTTTCGAAGATATCAGATTTAACCCCCCCCGCGCCAAAGATCAAGTAGTCCTTAAACGCTTGCAAAAAAAATAAGCAAAAATGATTTCATATTTTATAATTATTAATGTAATTGCCTCAAGTAGTAGCGCTGTTAATCTGAGCAGATTTAATTCGCCAGATTAACAGCGACATCTTCCGTCTCTCTTCAGGTGCAATGTGCTATTTTAACAGCGCCATCTCTTGTGGCCCTACGGAGACATTACATCTGCATACCGACGGATCGCTTCTTGTTGCCGGTTGGGTAGTGACGCGCAGGAGGCGGGAGTTGCAGGAGAGTCGTCGGATTAGCCTTGGCTGCGGGAAGTCGTCCCTCCTGCAGCCAGATCTCAAACAGTTGAATAGTCTACAATGAACATAGAACTACTTGAAACAAGATCAATGTCTCAATAGTTAAGAAATAGAGTTTGTATTATATATAGGAAGGAGTTAATAAAAACCTCCTTGTAGTTTTAAATACAAAATATTTCAATTCAAATTCAATTTTAAATCGCATTCTGACGCCGAATCGGCATGCATTTGAAGCACAATTAATTTTGATCTATGTAATCAATGCATTGCAGTTGTAATAAAATAATTTTATGAGCATTAACGATTTGTACCCGAGCGAAAAAAATAAAATTCAGGCCCTATCCGCGAGCCTTAAAAATTAATTAACTTTTATGGCGCCCATTCAAAACTGTCAAACATTTTCGCTTTATTCGTTTTTATTGCCGAGCTTAATTCATCGTGCATCCGAACGCTGACAAATATCATATCGTAGATTAACAGCCCAATATCCTGGGGGGAGGACCCTGTACAAGAGCAGATAGCGACTATAAAGCGAAAGATAACATTATATAGAGTAGGGAAAGTTTGGGTCGTTGCGATGCTTTACAGCGCTGGCGTCGACTGTTTTATAACAGAATATAAATGATCGCCGACTACTGGGCTCCATCACATACAAATGTCGCAAGTGGAAGTTGGCGCAAGTAGATAATCCTTCAACGGTCAAAGTTTGCGGCGAAAGGGTCAAGTGGACTGACGGGTCGGCCATTATCACTGGATTCGATAATAACGTCTCAACATTGATAAGCAAATCTCTTGTATTGATTTTGTCTGATTCAGTCCCGAGCGTCTGGTTTAATGAACATGTACCGTAAATTCAACCCCACTTGTGAAACTTCAAATATTTTATAGGAGCTCATCTCAAGACTCATTGATAGATCCTATCTTACCTATAATCACATATCTAAACGATTGTGGGACTAATTCAAGTAATCAATTAATCTTTTATAACACAATAAATCTTTCCGCGCAAAAAGCACATAAAAATATCACTTTTATCCCTTTGATGAGTATGCACGCATATATTGCATGAAGTGCTCCAAAGCGCTGTATTTTAAATTCTGTGCTTCAAATTTTAATACAATATTATTATTTATTCAAATTATCATCGCATTTGCCATCTAATCAATTTTTACCGGGACTTTTAGAACATTGTAAGTCACATTTATATAGCAATTTTTGGTTTTAACAAAATTTCCCACAGACACATGCATGCATGTTACCTTTTTAAAAATCCATTTTATAGAGCTCAAAAAATACCATAGTAATGGCCAATTTTACTGAACATTTTATCTGACATAAGTCAAAGAATAAGGGCGATGTTTGTTGAACACTGTACAAGTAGCAAAGTGAAAAATACGATTTTGAGAGTATTAAGTTTGTGAAATATTAACGCTGTCTTATGTTCGAAGTTTCTACCTTATCTTAGCATAGTATTAAGGTTGTCTCGATGGTTTATAGCAAATCTTCCTCCGGATGCCTTGGTTAGCTGGTAGCTGCTTCTAATGTATATCTCAATCTGTATTCCACTAAACCAACAGCATAATATTACTTGAATGACGTTCTCTGTTCAATTGTAAGCTGACATTTTGCAGCCAACTCATTGTCTCTCTTTATTAATATTATCGACCATTGCGAATAATTCATTTAATACGAAATTTTTGATCATCGTTAAAATTATGATCAAAACATGTCCTAGATTTCTCATTGCCAATATCTGCTCCAAATTATTGATTTTGGTTTACTTCAATTGTTATATTTACCTATTTCAGACGATCTTGAGGTGCACAAAATTATGCTCCAATTAAATGCGCATATCTCTCAAATGAGATGACCTATTTCTTCTAACCTACTTTTCTATTAAAGCTATACGCTTATACGAAGGAGATCTTATTTAGGGGTTTTGGATCACTACACAAGAAACTTTAACTGCATATATCTTTAAGAATGCGTATGAAAAGCTACTTCTTAAATGTTTCCAATCTTTAGATTTATATACCGCTAAAGGTGTTTTTTAATTTTTTATTTAAAGGTTTCAAATTCATAAATCGATTTACAGCATTTTAAACACACATGTGCTCATATGTTTTGTTTATGTTCTGTGGATATGGCATCCGATCGCGAGGCACTCATTCGAAGTGTCAGCGGTCTGAAAGTAGGACCGGTTGAGCACTCAAACCTTTTAGTCACTGCTTTCTCTTTAACCTTTCCTTACCGATGATGTATTTCGTACAATTTTATAACTTTACAAAAATTGTTACATTTTAAAGTTTGTTCGTATGTAATGCGCTGCCCTACCGTTCATCAGATTGCAATAAAACTTTGACCACTTATTGCTAAAGATTGCGCAAATAACATAGGTATAGTCGAATATATAAAAATCAATGTTTTTTGGATCCATTTCATTTTATAAAATTATTCTATCGTGTATTTCTGAAATGAAATGTTTCAAATAACTTTAAACATTGCCAGAACAGAGTGTTTCCATTTTAGAGTATCTCATACAAAATAATTCCACGTTGATCCTATTGTAAGGAAGACGGTTTTATTTTCTTGAACTTATGAATACGGATCTTTCTCTCGTTATTATATCCATCCCTGCTCTAAAACGAGCACCACAAGCGTCTATAACGTATGAAATTTTATCTCTACACGATATGTGTATGCGTCTGACACCAATTTCGCTAACAAAAGAGGACAGTCGGCTCGCATATTAGAAGGATTATGGCCAGAGTTCACGAAATCCCTAAGGGTGAGCAAACACGTTCCATCGGTGGGACAAAACGCGCAGAGAACAATAAGCCGTTGTGATAATTGTGCTGTAATTAATGGTTGCACGCCTCTGCAGTGTTTGCACATACATGCCTCCACAATGCCGCAAAAATACATGTCATCATCATTATCATCATCATCAGCCTAAACGTTTTGCTCCATAATATTCGCATGGTGTAGTTTCTCTCGCAAGGTATTCAATGCTAGAAATAAAGCTCTACGTACAACTCATTTAGGTCTGAAGCACAAAAAAATGGGTCATGAATTAAAATTGTGACGGAAATAGACCGAGGGTCTGGAAAAGACAGGCGAAATTATATTCAGCGTTTTATTTATTTTTATAAGTCCCCAAAAAACAGCGTTATGTTTGTATTTTATTCCTATATAAATTTGTGTGCAACATATGATGCAATTTTGGTAACCCAAATTCAAAGAGAAATCAATAGACCCAAATACTAATGGCATAAGCTTCATCTAATATGCTTAAATATCAAACTTCGATGATTCCATAACGAGTTTCTATAATCCGATTAATATTATAATAACAGTACAGGTATTCAGTTCATGCTGAAAATGATGTTATTAAAAATTGTGCCAAAATATATGCCAGTGCAGAATCCCTATTTTAATATACCGCGGGTGTATCTCGTCAGTCACGTGGGCAAATATCAGGATTAATGGCGGTTCTCTTATGCGCAAGCGCGAAAAATGCATGAAAAATACCTATCTTCTACGAATTTTTGTTTGTTCGTATGTAATGCGCTGCCATACCGTTCATCAAATTACGATAAAACTTCATCCATGTATTGTTAAGTACTATGCGAGTAATATAGGTATAGTTTAATATACAAAAATAAAAATTTGTTTGTTAGTATTTTATGCGCTGCCATACCGTTCATTTGATTGCGATAAATCTTTTTCAACTTATTTTTTGCACTTTCTCGAATAATATAGGTATAGTACAATTAACTTACCGTAGATCTTAAATATAAAAATCGATGTTTGTATATTTGTTCATATTTATAATGAAAGCAACAAAATAAAATGAATTTCATTGTTTCTATCATTCCTAATTAAACAAGATAAATAAAAATTGATTAATCTGGCGTCATTGGGAGCGTGAAAGTGGTCCGTATGCATTGGCTGGGAGTCTCGCAGTTGGTTCTCTATCTTATAAATGTCTGAAATAAATATTCCACACAGCTGTCTTTCATGTTTTTCTATTATTTATCCAAACAATTATATCTTATCAGTGTAAAAAAATAATAGTTATTATGACCCACCCTCAATAGCGTAATATTATCAGAGCTTAAAAAATCTGCAACTGACCCAGTTTCTTTAAATTTTTGCAAGCAATTTGTATTCAGCAATATATTCAACCATATGCACAAAACAACCTTTTTAATAGTCAAATCTGGCTAGTGGGTTGTAAATAGGGTTTTTTTTTCGAGAAAACTATTAATTTTTTCGTCGTATATGAACCATTTCTTATCACTATGCTATTCAAATAAGGACTATTTATTGTGTTGTAAGAAGACATATCACGTATTTTGTCGCTCGTTTTATTCAAGGCGTATGATAACCATCCTACCCGATAACACCCATCCTATTCGTTTTGTCGATGAGTTTTAAATATGTTTGCATAATAGTCCATGGAAATTCAAGTATTTGAGATAAAGTATCGATTGTTTGCCGTAAATCTGAATCGATTAGAGATTTTATTGCATCGATATCAAAATTTGAAAGTCCTTCTGTTCTCGCTTCACCCATTAAGCTTCTGTTACGTTGGAGCAGGGACGCTCTCGGGGTAGAGTCAAAGGGATGGATGGAGATGGACGAGCGTCGAACAGAAAGATTCTCTTCTCTAGATAGCTCATTATTCATACAAGAGAGAGAGAGATCTGGCTGCGGGAAGGACGTCCTTCCGCAGCCAAGGCTAACCGACGACTCCCACCTCCTGCGCGTCACGACCCAATTTCTGGAACCGTATTATTATTTCTTCGCCATAAAAATCATTGAGTGTTTTACTGGCTTTGATGGCATTTAAATCCAGATCAAAACAAACATCATACAATTTCGGATGTGGACTTCGTTAGTTTTGAGCCTGGAAATTTTACACTTAACAATAGATCTTAGACTTTTGTGATTCAAATCCAATAAAATCAAACTAAAATATCGAAATTCCGTAAATTTAATTTAAATTAATAAAATTGTTCATAGGCTCCATAATATTCCTATGTATTACGGCGCGATATACTGTAATTCTTAATCTAAATTTAAAGGACACGAGAGAATGCCATCATTCTGCTATACAATATCATAAAGAGGAGCTTTATAATGGCTTCATAACAAAATAACGATGACTTAATACGATGGGAGTGCGTAAAGGCAAACATAACATTTTACCTAGATCCGTTTACCATCATTATACACCTTATTTTCGTGGAGGCTTCCCACCTCATCCATTAAAGATGATTTAAGGTGCACCTTCCAGCCTGGCTTGGAATTCATCCTTGCGGATCAGGATAACTACATCATCAGAAAGGTTTAGGCGCCCATAAAAATTCAATTTTCATCCCGGCGCGAAGATGCGATTTTGATGCGGATGAAGATTTCGCCGCGTTTACATCCGATCCGACCGCCGGTTTAATTAAATTCGGACAGATTCCGACAAGGAAATGATATTTTATTAATAAATTAGAATGGTTGTGTCGTTTCTTTTTTTTGTAATCGAATTTGTTGTCGACTTTCGTCTAACAAAAGCCTTTTCCCAGTGCAGCTCCGTGCCATCAAAATCTAATTTGGCCGTGGAAGCCGTGATTCGTACCGGTCTGGCCGTTTTCCATTTTCCACTTGTCGTGTGCCATGTAATTAAGTTTGAGTGTGAACAGCCTCCTGCACCCTCAGGGGTGTTGAGTGCGTGGTCAGCAGGACCCCACGTGGGGTCCACGTGTATCCGTAGGACGCGCCTTCATTACCCAGAGATAATTGTGTGCGTAGACGTGGATGGCCTTCTCAATTCTCACCCACGAAACGCGACTCGGTTAACTCAACAGTTGTAAAATATAAAGTGGACATTTAAGGTACAAGGCAGAATTTAGCATTTGAGAATGAATCTCTGAATAAAATTTTCAATGTCCACTATTTTAATAAAACACTTTCTGTTTTGTCTGTTCTTTGGGCTCCCGCAGAAGTGCTCTGAATATAAGATTAGTTGTAATATAATATACATATGTAAATATAAGCATTCATAAGCAATAAGCGCAAATTATAATCTGAAATGGTGAAGAAAAATCACAAAATTGTATTGAATGACTATCGACTGAAAGTCCGCGAGCCAGCAGATATGGTTGGCATTTCAAAAAGTTTTGTACATCGCATATTGACTAAAAATTTGGATATGTGAAAAGTGTACGTAAGATGGGTGCCAAATTTGCTTACAATGGAACAAAAACTGCGTCATGACGATACCGCCCTAAGGCCTTAAAAGAGGACAAATCGGTCACAAAACCTGTGTGTCCAACCGGTCCGCTTTTTGGACCACTGCCACGACGAATGAGCGCCTCGCAATCAGACGCCATGCCTGAATATGTCCACAGAACATGATCTGTGTCTATGAATGGAAGACAAAGAAACAAATGTCAAAACAATAGATTGAAAGTAAATGAACAATCGGCTCCAAAGAAAGCGAAAACAGTTTCATCTTAATATCAGTTTTTTGACTATCTTCAAAAAAAAAACCAATAAACAGTGACTATTATGCGCACCTGTTGCAACGTTTAAAGCGGAGAGGAGTGAGGTGGAGGTAAGGTGGAGTCAGTGGCTGATGGCTTATTTGAGGAGTTCTTCAGTTCTCACTTTAACCACGATAAAAAATCGCTGAAAAATGCGTATAGGGCTGAAAAGAAGCTATTTTGAGAAATAAAGATTTTTCGTGGTTTTCTTTATTAGGTCGGGTACTTCTGGGACTACCCTCGCACATATTAACACACTCCAGACCGCTCATGTTTCGAATTTGAAAATTAAAACTTACTTACAGTAGATTCTGTTCTGTCAATTTTTTCATCATTTTCTTCGATGTACATATTTAAACATTCTAAGATCCCAATGAATTCTCTAGTTCTGGCAAAATAATCATAAAATACGCTATTTTCTTAAATAAATTTGAATACGGCATATTCTATTGTATCATTACATGCACATATTGCATAATTTGATCCGATCATAAAGCAAGACGGCTCCGTGGACATGGCAGAATAGATAACGATTATCCTCTTGCACCTGATGAATACTCCCTAACGAAGTCCTCGCCGCTCCATGAATAATCCCTTACGGAGTACTAATCCTTCCATACAGGACAACGTTTTGACATCCATATGAATAACCCAAAGCTACCTGCCTTTATGCGAATCTAGAGCACTTTCCACGGATGATGTGCTAAATAATAAAGCAAATCTATCTTATTATCCCCCGATTTATATCCAGCCGCATAATTGTATTATTGGGAGAGACAAAACGCGACGGAGGATGAAATAATGAGTTTATACGAAGATTGATGGCTTATAAACAACAAAAAAGTTTCAAAGCTCCGCGCGAACACTTTGAGAATAAGTTCGCCGGATTTATGCTAGTGGTGTGAAAGTTTTGCTTTCGAAAAGTTTCGCTTCGGAGGATCGATTATTTTAGATATTTTTTTAAGCACTCTCGAAGATTTACATATTTTGATCGTACATTAAAAATAGACCGGGGAACTATGATATATATCAACATTATTATCCGATTATGTATCTAAATAATAAATTTGAATCGAAAGTAGAGTATGAATGCTCTAGTATTTAGCCAATCTATTTGCTAGACCACGAAACTACTTCTTAATCGGGATATTGATTCTCTGCGTTGTTTAACGGGGATACAAGAGGGAATAAATTTGCATCAAAACCTGTCTATTTTCGCAGATTTGAAATACAAAACCGAAATTGAAATCGTGGGTCAGTTGACTCTAAAGCAGTGATTCTCAACCTTTTTGAAGTCACGGTGCACTTTTGACCATGGGAAAAAGTGGCGGTGCACCAGAATTAAGAAGTCGAAAAAATTTGTTTACATAAACATAGTTTTTATTACATATTTAAAAAAAATAATATTTACATACCATTTTTTTACATATTTTCTTTTTTATGATAAATAGTCACAATTCTCAGACCTTCGGGGCGATATCCATTGGGGGAACACAAATTGAGGTTGAAAATGAATACACTTATCTGGGACAAGTAATACAACTAGGACGACAGAATTTCTCAACAGAAATTGACAGACGAATACCACTGGGATGGCAGTATTTAACCAACGCATCATCCCAGTGTTAACCCACGAAGACGCGGAATCTAATATCAGGCATTTTACACAGAATAAAGTTTTCCCAGCGTGCCATAGAGAGATCTATGCTCGGAGTGTCTTTATAATATAGAATCAGAAACGAGGATATCTGAAGAAGAACTCGAGTAGTAGACGCTACTGAAAGAATTGACACACTTAAGTGGCAATGGGGGAAACAAATGTGTCGAAGAAACGACGGTCGATGGGGAAGAAAAGTGTTGGAGTGGATACCCCTGTAAGACTGACGACATCGAAAGAATAGCAGGATGAAGCTGGATGCGGAAAGCGGAGGATCGAGAGGGATGAAGGCTCATGCGTTCAACGGTGGACGAACACAGACTGATGATGATGATGATGATTATGAATCTTTCCTCAGCGGTCAGACTGCATGACGATTTGAAGATTCCGCCACGACCAGGCGTACAGCTCATCAAATACCCATTGAAACCATCCTACTGTATTCAACCATCGACATCTTATTCCGCACTCTATGTAAGAGTCTATTGTGACAATAAAATCAAAAGTTTATCGTGGCTTTAAAAAAAACATAATTTATCGGCTTTAAATCTTACATCTTAAAATAGACATCAAGGACCTCCAATTTACTATAAGTCGTAGTACAAAACACTTATGCTGCATGACGTTCAGGATAGATCCTGGAGTACGGGACGCATTCTGGAACAACACTGATCTTTATTTATTAAGAAATATCCCTCTGACGATTAAGCCAAACCGTATAACCTAAGAACCGAACACGCACTGATTGTCGCCTAGCTTAATTAGACGGCTCAACTGAGCGTACGAATATAAATGTATTAATACTAAATGTAAATTATTATGAAAAACTATTGAAAGAATGCATGAGATTCTCTCTGAGATGAGCTCTTTTGATATATTCCCAAAAATATTCTTATCAAATTTGAAATTCATTAAAAAATAATATTGTTGCGTTTGAAGCCCCTTGCCGTCTTCAGGGGCCCGCAATCTTCGTCGCAGCTGCCTCAAACAGCCCGCCACGAGGGGCGTCTCGAATCGCGGGGCGCTCCGGAGACCGGACGCACCCCTACGCCTCTCATCTCGGCCCGAAGGACCTCGACGAGAAGCGAAGGGGCTCCGCCCTCAGGGGCGAAGGAACCCCGCTACACCGAGACAAACTCGAAGCATCCGCGACGGAATATGCGTATACCTCCGCCGAGGGGGCGATTCTTTAACTTCGACCACTCATATGACGACACCAAAAAGGAGGAAACCTCAAAAACGAGAGGGAAACAATTAAAACATGATGAACTTCGATTAATAAATTTTATTTACCATTTTGTGATACGGCAGACGATCACGACGCAGAGGCTTGATGATGGAAACGTAGCGCGAAATTAACACGACCGGTCCCCAAGGCGCCCAGAAAAGAACAGAAAGAATTTGCTCGGCCTACGACCCTTAAGAACGGTTGAGGTCCGAACGCCAAATTAAACGACCCGCTTTGACGACCAAAAATCGATATTAAACGACGAAATTAATTAATTTATTTTTACAATCAATAAAAACAATCGCAAATTATTCCCACGCTACAATATATTTATGCAACGAAAAGGATGGTGATTATTTTTGAAAAATAATATTTTTGGGAATATATCGCAGCAGCTTATTTAATCCCATAATTTTTAAAAAATAGTTTTTCTTATAAATATTAATAATTTGTCATAAATGCGTTTCAATTTGTCCGTCCAGTTTAGGCGTCGAGTTTATGCTATGCAACAATATTCGGTGCAGAGCTATATTTTATTTTCACAGGTTAGGATGTGCATGTGCGTATTTTAAGTGAAATTGTTTAATAGACAGAGTGTTGTTGTGTTCCGGAATGTGATCCGTGTTCCAGATTGTATCCTGATCGTCATGCAGCTAAAATATTGAGGCAAGTAATCATAGTTTTTAAGTATATTGTAATACGATTATTAGGCTTATTATCGAAATGTTTAATGTTGAACAATTGCATTGAGATTTCAAGAACACAGATCGGAAATAATACTCATAGTGAATTGGAAAATCAAGATGTCTATTTTAAGATGTAGGATTGAGGTCCGATTTTTGTATCATTTTTTTAAAGTCACGACTAACATTCAAATGTATATGTAAAATACGATATTCGGAAGTGATTCATTTAGCATTTCATAGCTAAAAGCTTCATTAAGCATCAATTTTTCTTTAGATTAAAGAAAATACATCATATATCATTTTAAAAATATATCATCAGCTAAATAATTGGACTAAAATGTGTCAAATATTTAATTTCAGGTATGAAATCGTGTTTAATATAAAAACAATCCGCAATTGTTTGATTACGAAATCGACCAGCCTTGATCAATCAATAGTCTTAAGTTTAGATGGACGTTGTGAAAAATTGTACAGTGTGGTTCAAAAGAACTGCTGGTGGCCAAATTCCAAAGGTGTCCAGGACTTCAAAATTCATGCAGTAAGAGCTCTCAGGTAAGGATAATAAGATTTACAAGATAAATTTGAGCTATCATTTAATTTGTCATCTAAAATATACACACAAAATATTTGGTCTAATGGATGTTTAAATTCTTTGTTTTAGGTAAGTCTTTCGAATAGCGCAATATCAATCCGAAATACCGATGTTTTCAAATATACTCATACTTTGAGTTAAATACATAATGCATAAAATGTTACATTTTAAATATTATTCAGTCTTGTTTGTATATTACAGTGGTTTCTAATTAATATTTGTTGATTTTATCCACATATATATTGATAATATCATTATATTATTGTTATTTTGGCTTTAAATTGAATGGTGCTGATTTGATTGTGCAAAAATGTAGCAAATTTAAAAAAAAGAATTTTCAAAATAACCTATTATTCAAATGGTCTTCATAGAAGACTTTTTTCATGTGGTGGTTTTCCATTATCTTTCATAAGTGGTTATTAACACTCCAGATTCGGCTGAATTCGAACGAATGATACAGCGTAATCTAGTACATTTCTGACATTTTTTTATTCCGCGCGGCTTTAAATACAAATGCTCATAACTTATTTTGTATCATTGCTAATTTAATAAAATAAGAACTGTTATAAAGATTATAGTGTGTAATACATAAGTATTTAAAATATTTGATTCATAAATAAATCTACAACGTTGAAAAAACGATGATTTATTTATATTTTTGTCTGAAAAGGCAACACAAAAGAATATTTTTTTATTTAATTACACAAATATTATATAATATATTCAAAGTCTTAAGAAATTATTTTATAAAATGCCACGTGTTTATCATATCGAGCGACTCTCAAACTGTGGACAAGTTTGTAGCAAGCAGCGGTTCTTAAACAGGGGTCCAAAAGGGGTTGTTCAAAAGGGGGTCCGCGAGAAAAAATTTGCTAAAGAGGGGGTCCGCGAAGGAAATTTTGCTCCAAAAGGGGGTCCGCGGACTACATAAGTTTAAGAAGCGCTGCTCCACAGCATGTTTATTTACCCCACTTTGAACAGACTGCGGCTGCGAGGCGTAGAATACCCAAAGTCTACGTTAAACGGTTAACATACGCGCAATTGATTTGGCTAATTCAAAGTTACATTAACTCTTTCGTTGACTTTCATAATTTCACCAACGACTTTTTTGGTTTTCACTGTTTTGCAGAATTTTTCGTTTTTACCAATTTTTTCGCGGTGCACTTGTAATAAGCTCGCGGTGCACCAGTGCACCGCGGTGCACCGGTTGAGAAACACTGCTCTAAAGGAATCCTAGTTTTGAAGTATTAAAATCATCAACTTTTTGAATTATTTTTTATTTGCTTTTAAGAGGATGATTCAAATATAAATCGGAATTTTGATATACAAATATATTAATGATATACAAAAACACAGATGGATTATTTTTGCCTATTAATATGTTGCGAAAATAATAAGGACAAGGCTACCGTGCCTGCCAGTTTACTTCTGAAAGAGTAGATTTTGCAAAGGAGTAGTGATTTTTGGCTAATGACGACACTCCAAAACAGTCAAGGGAGAATAACAAAATTGTTCAACGAAAAGAGTGATGCAAGTATCTTAATTATCAAAACAAACGTCTGTTCTCAAGACAACACAAACGATGTGGGTGCCTTTACAGCATGACCTCGTATATAGATACAGATGTTTTTTGTGATATTTTCTCAAGTTGTGTGACATGTAACGCCATCTTACTAGAAATAAACATCAGACACATCAATATGATTCAACTTTGGCTATAAAAACTCACTCAACATTGATTGGTATCGCTCAGCATCGATACAGTAACAGCATCTTCCAACACAATCTTCGAAGAAAAGTGGCTCAATGATTCCATTTGCCCAAAATGCACACCTGATTTTGCTTGATTTAAAACAACGGATCTCTCGTTTGTTATTCAATAGTAATGTAAATGGGTTATTGCAATGTATACCTGACCATAATTAGAATTGCATTACTTTCTACTAAAACAAAATAGACTTGAATTTAAAAAGACGTTACATGTAAAAAGTATACAGTGCTAATATCTAAGCATTGCATTTGGATGACCATTTTTATTTAGATGATTCATATAATCTTATCCAAATATCAACTATTAGTTTGGGGAATAAGTTCGTAGCGTTTTTATATTATTTTGTTTTAAAACATTTTTTTGCTTTTTGACAAAATGTATACTAATCATTTGATAGAGTTCTTTCTGTTCTACAAATCTGTGTTAATCATCTTTTTGAATAATTAAATTTTTTATTACCTTCTAGTCTTAAAAGTGGAATATCCAGGATGTAAAAAGCAACATTTTAGACACGTACTCTTCTTTGCTTTTCATCGAGGTCAAAAAGCTGCTGAAGCAGTCCAAAACATTTACAACATACATAGAAAAGGTGTCATAGATGAGTTTATGGCACGGAAATAGTTTTTAAAGTTCAAAAATAGCGATTTTGATGTTGACAATATGCCTCGTAGCGAAAGACCTTCTGATTTCGATGAAGAGCGTCTAAGGCACTTTTGAAGGAGGACGATCGCCAAGCAAGTCGTGAAATAGCCGAAAAAATGAATTGCGATCATAAAACGATTCTCAATTGTCTTTCGAGATGAGAAATGGTGTCTATATATAAACATGAAGCAAAGTAAGGAATGGGTAGCTCCAAGAGATATGCCAAAGCCGAGAGTCAAGCCTGACTTCCATCCAAAGAAGACCATGATCTGCGTTTGGTGGAACTGGGAGGGCATGGTGCATTGGAAAATGCTCGAGAGGAATACCACGGTCAACAAGGAGCTCTACATAGTTCATCTATACTGCGTAAAAGAGGCTATTCAACTAAAAAGATCCCATCGACAAGCCCAAACCATACTCCTTCGCGACAACGCCAGGTCCCATGTTGCACAAGTCGTCAAAAACGCATTCCAAGAGCTCAAATAGAAGGTCCTGTAGCATTCGTCGTATTTTTCAGACCTTGCACGGACGGATTACCATCTTTTTCGCTCCCTGTCGAACCATATGATAGGCGTTATCATCAACAATGAAGACGATCTTAAGAGTTGGCCCAACAAATTCTTCGATACCAGACCGGGCGATTTTTGGCCGAAAAGGCATCGATAAATAGGTCAAGAGGTAAGAGAATATAGTAAACTATTGATGTTTGTTTAAATAAAAGTTTTTGATAAAAACGCTACGAACTTATTCCCCAATCTAAAATATATGGAAATATGTTATATAATAAAAATAATGGAATTTAACATATCATTTTAGGTTCATCGTAAAGTTGCATATAAAAATCTTATTTTATAATGTTCGTAGACCTAGAACGATAAATAAATATGATTTCTTATGGCGAATAATTAATTTGCATTAAAATTTTAAATAAGCCCCTTCAGTGAATGTTCTGCCAAGTTTGTAAGACTTATACATTTTATGAGATCGATCCTCTTCGGTGGAGAAAATCCAAATAAAGATTAAATATTCGTGGGCAGCTCGGTAGTATGAGAGATCCTCGAGTGTTCTCAGGTGTTTAAGAAGCCGTGTTTAATTAGGCATCTACCTGATTCACGCCCCAGTCAGGTTATAGGGGTGGAATGGAGTAGAGTTGGGCAAAGCAGAGAGGCCCTGACAGGGTAAAGGCTTTAAGTCTGCCTGAAGTAACCTTATAATGAACTTTTGCTCGGCGAACGGTGGAAGCTCGGCTTAAGTATAGCGCAGCCTATGTAGAAATTAATTACGAAGAGTACACACCGACATGTGCGATTATGGAAAAATATTTTTGAGTGGTTCAAAGGGGATGATTGACAGCGAACTTTTAACAAATTATTATTTATTTCATGTTCATTCGAAGAATGTTTGTATTAAATTAGCCTAACAATAACGTCTTCTGGCATTGTGTATTGATTTTGAAAAGTTTTACGAGCATCAATTTTTTATTGGCAATTTTCGGAAGCCCATTCCTTAATCCCATTTCATGAATCACGGAAAAGGATCGGAAGTTATTACTTTTATTGTTTGTTTGGACGTAGTGAGAGTCACTTAACTTAAGTGATACATGGGATACTTTATTTTTCATGTCATTTCATATGGGGCGAAAATAAAAAAAATATTGCCAATAAGCTTCCGACGAAACGTCTGTCAATTATTATTACTACCCCAATAATATTAAAAATATTCTTTGTAAACAAATCACTCAATAAATTCATAGGATTACTAAAAAAACTAGAACTTTTTAAATAAACAACAAAATAAAATGACGACTTTATTCATCAACATGGTAATACATTCATTTCAACGCTTCTGTAACATTTTGTTGCTTTTTTTTTGTATAATGATTTATGTTTGGTCTCAGGCTTCCATTTTGACAATCACTTCTTTACTGAAACCAAATCTCTTCCATTAAAATATTCTTTTTAGGTCTGTAACCAAGCAGTAATCACTAGAAGCCAAATCTGAAAAATATGATGGATGTAAAAGCAATTGAAATGATACAATTCCTAAAATTTTGCCATGCAATGTTGCGATCTACTTATGATCGACAATGAGCAAAAGCGGCACTCACTTCGTACAGAGCTTTCTCATAACGCAAATTATGAATTGTAACATTGAGGCGGGGGCACTCTTGAGGGCTTCTATCGGGCCGTGATGTTGCTGGACGAATGGATGGGAATAGACGAGCGTCGAATAGAAAGACTCTTTCATCTAAATAAATATTTATTCCACACGAAAGAGAGAGAGAGAGAGAGAGAGAGAGAGATTTGACTGTATGAAGGACTAAATTCCGCATTCAAGGCCAACCTTGGAAGCGATCCGTCGGTATTCAGGTGAAATGTCTCCGCAGGGCCACAAGAGATGGCGCCGTTAAAATAACAAATCGCACCTGAAAAGAGACGGAAGATGTCGCTCTTAATCTGGAGAATTAAATCTGCTCAGTCCAACAGCGCTATTGCGTGGGGATGTTAAATCGCCCACGCTACACATTATTTATTTTTTTATATCTTTAAGGAATTTTGCATCATCTTACAAACTTATTAAGTGATGCGTTATGTATATCTTAAAAATAGCGACTGGCAATGGAAATTTTCAAACGCTCCATTAATCTGAATTTTCAGCAAAACGAGTACATTATTGACGTTTAATAGCATCATTTAACAGAGTATTCCTACAATACTGCAAAAATGAAAGCTCTGATACTATTCATATTGGATAAGGCATCCTTTTAAATATTAAAGTCATCCACCAACGACAAATTCATTATTCAACCACAAGATCATGGTATCATTGCGACGGATTTGGAATAAGATCAACGTCGAGTGTATTAATATTAACCTCATAGCTTTCGGTAAATAGCAAATTTGTGGAATATTCTGAAATTTAGAGGAAATTGCTAAAAGCTGCTAATAGGGTTGTAATCTGGGCTTTGATTCACACGTCGTATCATCGGCCATTTATTAACTATATGTATTTTTTGTATATTTGATAAATATGTACATTTGATTCATCTAAACATATTTATTACTTGTTGGTATGCTTACCACTATATTTTACAAAATTCAAGAGAGATCCCAATTGCGAGACTCTTAAGACGAGCCTCTTTTCTTATTGTCGCCTTGGTCAAGTAACGCGTTTACTCTCGGCAGTGATTCTTGCTTCCACTCTCTAATTTCGAAGGTGACAATTTAGATATCTTTATCCACTCTCTTGTACTGCTTTTTTTTCACACAGAATAACCCCAACTCCAATCTTTCTATTTTTTATCTCATACATAGGCGCAATAAGTGTGGGATCTAATAGACCCATGACGATTATACATAACAGTATCCCGTCAGGATATCTTTGTTCCACGCTACAAAATCGAATATAGTATTAATACAGAATGCGGCAGGAAAACTACCTAATTTTAAAAATTAACAACACAAAAGATATGCTTCTAAGGCGAAAGCGTGCTTCTGTTTCGTTTTTGGCATAAATAGTATTACAAATTACATGATAAAAAACTTTAGACTTTATTCTTTTAAATAAGTGTCATTTTATTTATTTTTAAATATTTTTTTGCTTAAAAAAGTGCATTTTAAAAAAGGAAGTTTCCCTGCTGCATCCTACATGTTGTAATATTTTTGATCATTATTTCAATTAATATAGTTTTTTTTAAATATAAATTGATATTTTTGGATTTTTTTATAATGGTTCTAATCATTGCAATAGTTTTTGATAAGATTAGGTCAATTATGGAGGTTGTAAAATAAAAACAACTACAAATTTACATCGATTGTTTTATTTTTTGAACATTTCCTTGGTAATCAGCATACATTGGTTTTTGTTAAAATAATCGAATTTTGGCACAACAACATAATAAAATATCCATAATACTTAAAACTATGAAAAATATTTACGTAAAGGTTGTCGTTTTTAATGTATGTATATAGATTTGTCGTATTTCACTACTGTAGGGGTACAAATGCGCGTCTATCGTTTTATTTTTAAAAAAAGATCTTATCGTCGAAACAATTCTTGCATAACATCAAAGAACCCAAAAATTATCGATACACATATTCTACATTTTCAACATATGAAGCTTTCGATGATCGACCGTCGAATGGAACCGAAATCAGAGATGTGACAAATTAAACGCGCGTCTAACATTTAATCATTCTTAAATGTTGTTATAATATCGTCGATTGAATCTTTATCTATTTATTATAATAGTTATTTACACACAATTTTAGATCTATCTGTTTTAATAATTTTTTTTGTTAAAAAATCTATTAGGATAAAATCAATAAACGTAACATTTTTTTTCATTTAAACGAACTTCACCGTGCATAACATAAGTGTGCAATTTTTCAAACTTATTCGATACATTTAATATATGGTATATTAATGTTAAAATATTTTTTTATCCTTCCATTATTCATTTCTTCCTCTTCTAAATGCCAAATTAAATCTGCTATTTGAGCAAATAACGTAATCTACACAGTTTTTTTTTAGATTTGTTTAAATTTTTTTTGTTCATTTTTAGCATAAACCCTGCAATAATTTAGCTCCTAACACTGATGAGTATATTTCATAACGTTAATCATAGGTTTTAAATAATATATTTTACACACAGTTTTATTTACATAAAAAATATTTTTATTTGGGGAAAGAATTGGATGTTTTTATAAAAAAATGCGAAAAAGGCCTTCACTAATATTTATTTATTTGAAAATACCTATGAAAATTTCTCATGACTATAAAGAGTTAACTATTTGCTAGAATTTACAAAGTACTAAGCGTGAAAAAATTCACACTGTAAAGTTTTTACTCATTTTGGACAGAAGGGAAAAGGGATTTTTTTTTAAATTATGTCGCAAAAATTCATTAAGACCTAATAAGATGATCACGTAAAATTTTAGCCGTCGTAAAGTATATAAAGCCAAATATCTCAACAATGGAAGAAAAATATTTTTTGCATACTTTGATCGCTATATACGTTTTTTTTTTATACAAAGCCTCTATCGATAGTTCGTCCAATACGTTTTTTAAATATATTCAGCGTTTAAAAATTTCATATGTGGCATATATATGTAAAATATTCAAGCTTTTATGATTGAAAGGCGCTACATCGATACGAAAATTATAATTAACGTGTAACTTCAAACATGATTATAATACGTTTTGCCGATGATTCGTCTACATATCACAATTAAAACTAAGTCATTTTATATACCCATGTAAAAAACGTCAATTGAAGTCTCATCACTTTAAAAACTTTTTTACACAAACACTTTTTTACAGTTCGTTTTTATAATAAAAAATATCAACATCTTCAATAATTACCATACGTTAGTCCACTTAGATTTGTTTTAACTACAATAAGTATTATGAACGCACGTGCAAATAGCATTTTTGGCCTTCATAGCTTACGAAATCAATACATTGGATAAAATATTTCATCAAGGGACTACAGCTAAAATGATTTCAAAATAAAGGCTCATCAGGTTATTTTAATCGGACGACCGGTGAATTGACGATTTTATTCCGTGAAAGAATACTTGAACGAAAAGCTTACTTCTTCAAACAGTTCTCTATTTTCAGCGATATTAAAATATTAACTGTACATTCGCAAAATTTCGAGTTTATAAATTCAAATACTTTATTACGCCCATTTAGAATTTTTCAACATGTCTCCCCGGCACATGTTCAACTATTTTAACTATGAATCGACGCCAGTGCGCACTGCGCAAGCAGGTTCTACACAATTTAGGTTCTAAATTTAGTAAAATATTGATTATTTGTAAATCTATCCTTTTTAACGAAGGTCGCAGCTGTCGGAGAAGTCGCATAAATTAAATCGATCAATTCGTTTAGAGTTCGTAGGTTTTGGTCGTGCGTCGATATCTCCGAAGGCTCTCTCGACGTCCCTTGCTGGGCGAACATCGTCGATTGGCGATTCAGGTTCGCCTATTGTATTAATGGTGAACTTTGACTGTCGCTAAAATCCAGTGTGTAGTACATGTCGTGGGTGTCCAGGGGTGGCAGAGGACGAGCAGCCAACGGGGGTTGCTTGTCGGAAAGCCAATGATGAGGGGGGCCCGGTTCTGGAGCCCGACGTCCACCCGCCACGCGAGATGCCCATCTTTGATAGGTTTTGTTGACACGACAATGGCAAGCAGTCACCTAAAAAAAATAACAACATGTGCTTAATGTAGGAAATTTTAAACTCTTGATGCAATGCAATTTATATTAATAATTTAATCCAATTAATCAAAAATACAAATAAAGTAATAATTTCAAATAATTTCACCCCAAAGTTGAAGTAATACCCAGACAGAGTATTAATACAATGAGAAAAGGCTTAGATATCAATATACAGGATGTTTTGCACAGGGGCCGATTTTTTTTATGTTTAGGAAAGTCTTTTGCTACGTTTCACACATATCAGGGTTGTCAAAATAGTCTCTAATTAAACATTTTGAAAAAAATCCCAAAATTTCACCTTTATAACTTATTAATATGTGATCGTAATAGCACGAAATTATTGTTTTTGTATTTCGAAATGAATTTTTGATCTAAATAAATCGTTACTTTGTGCAATTGCAAGAAAATTAGTTCTGAGCTTCAAAAAAGTCACAAAAATGTGTGAACTAATGTGAAATGTCTTTAGGAGTTACCAGTTTGCCATGGTCACGGTTAAGATAATATTTTTTTATATTTATGTACGCACTACATCGGTTTTTTATTTCAACTATAGTTGTCTGAAGAAGCATTTCTTCTTTCATTTTTGCAAAAGCGGAGCTTATTCCTTCAATTAGGATTTTTTTGTGGGCACCTCTGTCGTGTAAATTAATTATTTAGCACATCCTTAGTCAAAGAAATCCATTGGTGTCAGGTTTGGAGACTGTGCGAGCCATGAAATAGGGCTGCCAATCGTTCGCACATTTTTTGTAACGTTGGTTGTCTCCCATTGGTTTGCATATTTTTTATAACTTGTATGTTTTTATAATTTGCCATATTTTATAAAATATTGCAATATACAAAAATGGTTATTTCATGCCTTTACGATCACAGATAAAAAAGTTATCACCTTTAAAAGGTGTAATTTTAGGTATTTTTTCAAAATGTTGAAAAAAAATCTATTTCGACAACCCTGAAACTTAAGAAATAGGGCCAGAAATATTTTTTCATAAATAAATTGTTACTTTATAAGCCCCATAAAATAATATGTTAACATTTGAATCATCTTATAGAATGTTTTTTATAAAAAAAAGGAAAAAAATGTTCTAAATTATGCTGAAAAATAAATTTTTAATAGAAATAAAAAGGTTTAAATATTCAAAAAGAAATCATTCAGAACTGAACTGAACATCAAAGACCAGAAATGCTGTCAATTTTTCCGGAACGAAAACCTTAATTGCAATGATATAAATGTTAGGAACTAAACCGAAATGAATAAAATAACGGTTCGAGGTCCTGATGAAAATAATAAAAGTATCGTTGAGCCAACCTATCAAATATAAACAAGAAATGCAATGCTCATTTTTCTCGTATTTTTCGATTTTTAAAGTTGGGCAGACTTATATATTTGCAACAATAATTAATAATATTACATACTAGCAATGAAACATATACCATTCGCCTATAGATTATCATATTTCTCGAATTTAATTCAATCTTATTCAATTTCATCTATATTAGGAAATGAATAAATAAACAAATACTGTCGATAGCACACAACATTCGGTAATTTATTTGCGTAAACATAAACAATACACTTGAATTCAATTAATTTGGGTTATTAATAGTCAATAAATTTGGGTTATCGATTTATATGATCGTACGATGTACGCAAGACACTCTCTCCATCTTTGTCTCTCTCCGAGCTCAACGCGTAAGAATGCTCTTTCTGAATAACTGGAATTCGATCGCAAATACGCGACTGAACTCCTCAAAAGGTCAATGAAGAAAATTAAAGCTCCATCTCATTAAATATTATTGGTGAAATTAATCATAAAAATATCATTTTTCCTAAGAATATCTTCAATGGAGATGCTTTCATCTGATGACGCATTTAACATCCTAATAAGAAGAGACTGATATTCTAATTTTGGAAATACGTAATATTTAATTATAAATTTATGTAAACTTAGCGCAAAAGCTGGAGATTATAATGGATAAGGTCTTCTTGGCTGGAGAGCATGGTTGACTGAATGTAACTGCGGTTTGGTACACGACCACATTTTCAGCAGAGAGATGTCACCGAGACCACAACATTATTCCGACCTAACCCAACATTTAGAAGGTGCTACGTAGAGCACTTGAAACCGTTTGACCTTTTTGTGACATTTAAATATGAAAGAAATGAAAATTAATCCAGCGCCCAGGAGGGAGAACTTTGAGCGCTCATTAATGAAATGTGCCACAAAAAGAATTTAAAATAGACTCAAGCTTAAAGCCATTTAACATCTCCTTCATTTAGTTTTTCGTTTATCCATTTCTACGCGCTTCTTCTATTCCTTATTACGCTTTTAATTAGTGCCATATTTTAAATGGGGGCGGGCGTTCATTAATATATCACCTTTTGCGCAATTACAACACGTATAATATTTTAAAGCATTCTGCGTTTTATATGATAAGTTCCGACAAAGGCAAACATGAGTCCTGTGGGAAAATTTATACGTATAAAGTTGCATGCGTTGGATGCAGGCATGGCTTTTAACTAGATCTAAAATTACAGACCATTATAAAGTAAAAGATGGCATATTTAAAAACTTTTCAACTATGTAATAGCTCTGGAGATTAAACAAATTATTTTCCATGCAGGATTTCAACCCACATTTCAGCGCCATGTTTTCATCTTATAATGAATGTAAATCTGTAAATGTAAATAAGTGCCACCGCCCGAATGAACTATCGTCATGCACTCATAATAAAGTAAAATAAAATAATAAAAAAACTATTAAATAAGAATTTTTGAAGAAAAATATTTTCATTTTAACAACATCATTTATCGATTTTAATATCAATTTCGCATTTAGAAACATATTATTTAAATAATAAATTAAAATTATAAAATATTTTTTGTATCCTCCTATTATAACCTAATGTAGTGGTATCATATTGCTTTTAATTTGTATTTTTATCGCGTAGGCTAAGGCTCGTCGCCGTGAAGTCTCGCAGTTGGTTCGTTCTTATTAATTCTTTATAAATGACAATTTTTTTTGTCTTTTTTAAGAATGTTTTTCTTACTAGATTAACAAAGCGCAAACTGGATATTTTTATAATTTTATAAAAACACGAAGAAAATTGTGTTTTTTAAACAAAACAATATATCGTCATCACAAATCGACCGCAACAATGTAAAAAAATACGAATTGCGCTTTGAATTGCTTTCTCAGCCACCGTATTCTCTGAATCTGGCTCCCAGTGACTACAGCTTATTTGCAGACCTAAAAAAATCTCTAAGAAAGAGATTTGGCTCCAATGAAGAAGTGACTGCCGAAACTAAAGCCTATTTTGAAGCCAAAGAATTTTTTTTTGGAATTAATGTATTACTCTTGAAGGAGACTGCAGGATATATCCCAAAAGTCATGAAATACATATATTTTTTGCCACACCCCACTGGTCATAGTTGGGTGAGATGGGAGAATTACAACAACAACAACGACATGAGGACCCTTCTCTGATCTGAACTGTGCATTGATTCCGCTATTCGGGATCACTTGTGTGTGGTACAAAACCGTAAATTTAAAACTTCATGTCCACAAGGACATGCTCATGCTCCATTTCTTGCGGCCACTTCAACTCTGACTGCGGGGGGAAACTAGATAAAAATTTGAATTTAACTTTGAAATTCTTAGACTAGGATTAATATATAGATAAATACTGTTTAAAGTTATGAAATAGATAAAAAATAATTATAAAAAAATATATTGTATTGGGTAGGGAAGAGTTTTAAATCTCCAAAAGGTTTACGTATCCAACCGGTCCGAATTTCGGACCACTGATACATCGAAGAAGCGCTTCGCGATCAAAGACCATGTCCAAACATGTCCACAAAACATGGTCTGCGTCCACGAATAGATCTCCGCATGGACACTACGAAGTTGTTGAAAGCTCAGACCTAACCCAAGTGGCCCTAAATCGCCCGTGTCCTGTAAGGAACTGGGACCTCCAATTATCCTGCCAACTAACTATTACCGCTTCCTCGACGCGATGACGGAAATCGCCTAGCGCGTCTAAGACATCCGCCTCTATCGAGATTTCCCTGCCATCGGTTATCAGGATTACACCGTTTTTGATGAGCTGTTGAAACTCTCAAGTCTAAATTTCTCAAGCAAACCTACGAACCGAAGTAGGCCAAGATGAGCAAATCCAAAAGGTGAAAACATGTTAATTATGTTTTTCGACACCAAGGGTGTGGTCTATAAGGAATTTGTATCTCAAAGACAGATCGTCAATGCTGCCTGGAAAGATTGCGGAAAAGTGTCATTCGCCCTCGCTCTTACACTTCATTGGTGTCAGAATTGGCGGATCGTGAATGCTAAGCCGTTTTGGATGGAAGGTGTCATCGAATGACGCGCCCTGATAGCATGTATCGCAAGGGAAGATGGCGTTGTTAAATTGACAAATTGCGTCTAAAAAGAGACGGAAGATATCGTCGTTAATCTGATGAATTAAATCTACATAGATTAACAGCGCCATTGCATGGGGATGATAATTTGTCCATGCTACACAATAAAAGGAGGTCATGCTTTGACTTACGACGACGAATTAATTTAGAAAGCTTACCGCACGCGACGGTCTTCATGGGGAGTGTGGGAGTATTGTCAAGATTGAGCAGTTTTCTTCGAAAAATAATGAAAAACTACTTGAGAAGACATTGTTGATTTTAGTAAAAAGGGCATTCTGAAATGCAAAGAGTCCAGTTCCTCATTTCCTCGCAAAGACGTTGCCATTCTAGGGTGAAAACATGCAACTCGAATTCGCTCCTAAATAAACACAAACCCTTATTAAAGCATATAATACTCTCGCAGCAATTCCATGCAATCATTATTTTTAATAGATACATTAGAAGCATTATACAAATATTTGCCTTAATTCGAATAAACATTTCTCAAAGCTCTGCATTAATTAATAATAGTTGAAGCATTTACTTATCAAAGCGCTTTGAGTAATTTAGCATGCAAGATACTCTCTAGGTAATATGTTTAAATTACTAACGACTCTTATTCATTAAACTGTAAGCGGATTTTCAATAAAATCCCTCGATTCATTGCAATGCAAATCACACTCCATTTTAGCATAGAAGGTTATTTAGCAGACTAGTAGTAATATAGACAAATATAGTCTCGGCATTAGCACACCTTCTGTATATATCATTGTGGAGAAGTGTGAAGCAAAGCACCTAAGTAAATCGCCCTCTTACATCACCACAGAGAGACTTAGTGAGCTGTCAGCCCATGTATTCCTCTCGTTCAATAACTCTGGCTCCTTCTACAAACCAGTTAATTGCAGTCTATCCGCTCCTAATAAAATTAGAATCTCACCCACCTATTAATCACGACTAGCTAAGACGCCGCTCCAATCTAGCCCGACGTCATTTATCAACACCTATTTTTGCGGCTGATAAGGTAATCATTTATTACGTACCTGGGGGGGTTTAATTAAATTATAATTAATTATTTAAGTCCACCCGGAGGAATGCTTTGGTCTGGGAGCTTGAGCGGAGCCCGCCTGAATATAACATGAGAAAGGATGCGGTTAAGTTTATATATTTGCACCTCTTTTTACTGAATAGCCGCAGAGGGCTCAACAAAAGGAATGAATAATTACGCGGCTAGGTACGAAGACGGGGCTGCAAAACGAAATTGGATAGCCACATGAGGGGCAGTTCTTTGTTGTGTAAAAAGCGCAAAGAATGAAAACCGACGAATCCAAGCGATTACATCGTTCAAAATCAAAAATTCTACGGACGTCGTTAAAATCACCTCCGACCGATTTTCGAATTAACAAAATGATACTTTGAGATGGAAAAAGTGATTTTGGGAAGACCAAAATTGCAAACAATCGAGTTTTATTTTTACACGGCTGTAATAAATTATGTTTTAATCGGTGGATTAGTAATCGCGCATATATGAATTTGGACTCAAACGATACATAAAAAGCACTCTCACACATTGAGTGCAATGATTGTGAATCGAAGAATGAGATGGATAGAGTGTCTTGCGTCTCATCATACACTCATATATCGATGGCATCATACACTCATATACGTACGTAGTGATACGCCGTAAACGAAGTGGATGTTATAGCAGGGCTGACTATATATCAATTATTTAGCAGATCATCAATTCGATAATCGAAGGATTTTTACCGAAGATGGAGAAAATCTATAATTAAATGCTAACAATATTCATTATTGTCCAAAATTGTATTTTTCTAACTGTAAAAATCGGTTATACTTCAAGTGATCAAGTAAGCAACTGTTCAAAAGCATCATGGAATAGTATCTATAAGATTAACTCGGTTAATAAGACAATATTGATAACAGAAAATATTTTCCTTACAGTTCCAACAGCAATTCCAGCTTAACACTTCACTCAATAAGTATGTAGGATGACATATAGTTAACGCCACTATTGACACATATATATATTATAATATTTACAAAGTAACAAACTCCATATAATATGTATCAAATTTGCGTGGTTACAGTGATTTTTGATGACTCTACTTTGTAGTTTTAAAGGCTATGGAAAATGTTGAATTTCATGTCTTGATAAAGCTAAAGATAATTGCTTTTTAATGGGAAAAATATCGTTCAAGCAAAGAATTGGCTTGACAAGTGTTATTCAGACTCTGATCTATCAAGACAAATGGTAGATAATTGGCTTGCTGATATTGAACGCCGTAGTACAAATACGGATGATGCTCTTCCAGAAAACATAAAAAATCTCCAAAATAGTATTGGACGACCGTAAATTGAAGTTGCAGTGGATAAATGATATCTTAATGATATCAGAAAGTAATTTTTTCACCATTTTGCAAAAATGTTTGTCCATGAGAATGCTTTGTTCGAAGCGGGTACCGCGTTTGCTTTTTTTAAGTGCCATGTCTGTAATTGGACGTTGATGATCTCAATAGGGGTTTTTGTCCAATGATAAAGAATTTTTATATATATTATTATATTTATATTATTTATCACTCAATAGTGGCCCTGCCCAGATCCTATCAGACCGGTAATCGTGAGATAGAGACGGGTTTCTTACGTCTCATCATATACTCGTGTATCGATGGCAAAGTCATGCCTTAAAGGTACCCCTACACATCTAAACATTCCAATATATTTTTTTATAAAATCTTCGTACTTATTATTTAACAACAACAAAAAAATAGGTATAATTAACTGAAATCGCTATTGTCGGATAAGCTATTAAGCTCTTTCGACAAAGTTAATGACGACTTTCGTTCGTGTTGTCTTGAGAGCAGGCGTTTGTTTTAATAATTAAGATACTCGCATCATTCTTATCGTTGACCAATTTTGTTATTCTCATTTGACTGTTCTGGAGTGGCGTCATTAGCTGAGTATCATCACTCTTTTGCAAAATATACTCATTCAGAAGTAAACTGATAAGCTTGCACGTTAACCCTGTACTTTTATTTTTGTAACACATTATTAGGTAAAAATAGCTGAAAAGCGAAAAGTGGATGCTATGTAAGTTAAACATTAAGTAATATTTCGAATAAATTAACGAATATTGTGTGCTATCAATAGTGTTAAGGTTCATTTACTGATATAAAAGATTGACTCACGCTGCGCGATTCAGTTCCAGATATTTATATCGGTTCGATTACAGTTTCGTTCCATATATAATAACGGTTTTTTCGGTTTATATTTCATTTGTATTAAACACTTATTTTCTGGGATAATTTAGAACATTATATGATAAAATAATTAAGTTAGATTACAGTATTATCATATAGATGAATACAATCAAACAAATTCTGCATAAGAATTGATCTGAACATTATATCAACACCAAAATTAACTAAAATCATTATTGCGTTAAACGAAATTTATGTGAGGCTTGGACAGCTTTTCTAATGGCATAATTGATGCTTAATAATATAATATTGAATTGAAATAATCTCTTTAAATAAATAAATCTGGTATATATTTATAGCATATCCTATAAACTTATCAAAACTACATCATTTCTGTTGTATTTTCTGTTTTGCTTGCGTGTTATTTGAAAACTTTAATTTTGAATTTACTCAACGCAATGGATAAAATATCGTTCATGTCAAAAGTAACTTTTAATTTACGTGTAAAAATAGCATGTTTTTGAAAGAAGCTAAATTTATAAATCTGTTTGGGATGGAAAAAAGAATAATGGTCGTCGAATGGAAAAGTAGCAAAACTGACTGTTAAAGTCGTTTAAATCAGAAGAAAGTTATTTTGGTGGGACTGCAAAGTTATAATTGATTTTGTAACTTTTAAGCTGGGCCTCAAAAAAATGGTTATTGGGGAAATCCATCATTTTTTATTAAAGAGAGGATAAAATTAAACGCGAAATAAAAGTTGACGGTCATAAGTCAAACCCAATGTTCAATCATACATTTGATCAAATTATTTAATATTTATTTAACAACCATATTAACCTATTTTTATGTTTCTTTCCAATTCTATAAATGGCGATAGGTACTTGCTATCAAGGAAAATAAATATCTTACCACTATTCCGACTATAGCTATGGCTGCACCCATAGTTCCTGCTGCCATGTACACATTGTGTAACCGATCGTGATAAAGGGCAATAGGAAGTCTCACTTCCCGGACCCCACCGCCACCTCCTCCATCAATTTCAGTTGTTGGACCACCGGCTCCTCCGACCGATTCCATTACGAAGTCATCTGAAAAATGGACATCGTTAATTCTAGATCGTGTACATCTGTTCTGGAACTGAAATAATATTGCAAATTCGCTTACCTTCGCAAGTCTTCCCTGTGTATCCCGGACGGCAGGCGCAATAGAAGGTGTCGACGCTACTCCAGCAAGTTCCACCGTTGGCGCAAGGGTTAGTGTTGCAGGTCTGTGGACAATCAATTTAAATCTACATTATGCAATCAAAATGATAATCGGAATATAATTACATTTCAGTATACAATCAATATTCAATGCAATACACAGATTTGATAATAGAACGGGAACAATTTTCGAAACCTGAATAATTACACATACCGCCCTTCACAAATCTACAAAGCTGCGTTTTTGTCTACAAATAGTTTACGTTAATTCTTATCAAATAAAAATCGTCTACTTTCGATACAGGGTGGTTAGGGCTTCGATAGTTGTGGCTAAAGCTGTAGCGCGGGAACGGGAATTTTTAAGGCATTGCAATACTAACACAGAATTAGGTCCAAATACCAGTAATTCAGAAAGAGCATTCTTATACGCTGAGCTCGGAGAGTGTCTTGCATGTAGAATTTGGAGAGAAACAAAGGCCTTGAGAGTATCTTGCAGATCGAAGATTGTAAGAATGGGAGATAGAGGCGGAAAGAGTATCTTGCGCACATCGTACAATTGTATAGATCGTTAACCCAAATTTATCGACTAATAAAGATATGTGAATAATATAATAAATCGATTTCAAATGTATTGTTCATGTTTAGGCAAAGAAATTACCAAATATTGTGTGCTATCGACAGTATTTATTTATGTATGTACAAGCTTCATACACGCTGCGACGGTCCTGACAGATAAACGAATTTGTACGGATAAGCGACGCACATATAAATATAGCAACTAAGTTTATGATGATTTAAATTTAGCTTACTACTCAAAGGGTTAAGTACATATAATATTTATTATAAATAGCTACAATATAGTTTCAGTCTTGTTGATATTATCATAAAAGTCGAGAACAACTTCACGGTAGACTGCTGTTTTGCTTTTAAATTTACAATATCGCAACAAAAAAGTTGAAATGAATTAACTTTATTGGAATAAATACCAGAAATAATCAGTACTATAATTTAATATAGATGCATTTATTCATATATCCAACACTACGCAGCTTGTGTGAAGCTTTCACAGTCATATAGGGACCACGATAGTCGATAAATTTGGGCTAACGATCTATATAATTGTGCTATGTATGCGGGGAAGCTCTCCGTCTCTGTCTCCTGAACTGCGCTACGTCTGTCTCTGTTTATCTCCGAGCTCAATGTACAAGAGCGCTCTTTATGAAAGTGGAGGGGGAATCCCAGGCCCTGGGATAGTACTCTTTTAGGGGTTAACAGTGTCGATAACCCGTAATATTTGTTCATTTATTCGCATAAAGATAAATAATAGCAATGTGCCTTCAGCTTTAGTAACAAAATAATGCATTAGTTGAAGTTTGAAGTCAATAAATTTGGGCCAATCGATACAATATCGTTTAAAATAGAATCATTTTTGTTACCAAGCTGAGTTTTAATTGATTTATTTGGTTTTCTATTATTTATTATTATTCTAAAAAGACCACAAACGATCTAAGAAGATTCCATTCCTAATCGTTTTTAACCGGATTTTGACAAATTTCATTAAAGTTCTAACGTTTATTTTGTCGTCATCTGTTGATGATTGATGTGATGACTCTCTATTTTGTACTCTATGAAAAAAAATTGTTCAAATTTGTATTATTTTATAGAAATACAAGTGATTCTTTGTGTTCGTAAAACTTAGGCGGAAATTTAATTGGAAGGTGGCAAAATAATAAGAGACATCGTGTTTAAAGTGATGATTTGAATTAATAATAATACTGTATTAGAAATAGAACCCGGCATTAAAAATAAATAATTAACACTTTTCTCTATATTTAGACGTGTAGGGGCATCTTTACATCACGTACTTGCATAGATGTGCGAGTGTTTGATGAGACGCAAGATACGCTCTTTTATTTACAATTCTCAATTTATATTGAATAGAATTTTTTGATACCAAAAACATATATTATTCGTAAAAAGTAAGTCAAATATCAATAGTTCTTCAAAGAAAGAATTGAAATATAAATACCAAAAAACATTTTTTTTCCATTTAACAAATTTAAATTTCTCACAAATGCAAAAATAAATTGCTTTAATTGGCATATTTCATTGGAATTTTAATATTCTCTCGTAAATTATCTTAATTTTAAGGAGCAAGTTTGTAAGTTAAAATGAGGTCGGCTTTCCAGCAATGTTCAAAAGACCTACAGGCAGTAAATCATGTGCTAGACCGAGTTCACAAATAAAGAACGGGTTGAAAAGGAGTTAATTTAATTTAAAAATAAAAAAACGTTTCCCAGGGAACACTGGTTCTAAGTACATGCGAGAAAAATGCAGAAGCTTACAATTTTTAATGTGTAACTAAGAGAACAAAAATATATTCTATCGAAAAATTGGGGTTGTTTTCGAGATCGTACCTTGTGTGTCAAAGGGGTGATTAATATTATCATGCAGGGCTTACGTAAGCGTGTTTACAAAACACAAAATGAGTGTTTGAGTTCATAAAACAAAAGGCTTTGTGGAAATGATGTGGATATGACAAGTTCGAAAACAGGAAATGAGACTCCTATCAAACCGAGTTAGTTCAAAGCGTCTGTGTTTACCGGACTACGTTATTCATGCGTTGGGCATTAATATTTACGCCCCTCTTCTGTTTTCGAATATCGACCTTTGTCTTTTATTTCGGATGGCTTTTGTGGGATGAAGGTCTATTTGATCAGAAATCTCCCCAAAAATCAAACATAAATCGCCGATTTTACCAGTCAAAATATATTGTTAAAAATTAGATAAAAGATATTGGTGACCAAAATAACAAATTTATAATGTATTCTAACCCATTGAAGAGTAATAGCGAATATGCTGTGATCGGACGCGAGTAATACAGAAAGAGTATTTTCGCACATTGAGTGCGAAGATTAGTGAATCAGAAACGGAGACAGAAAGAGTCTTACGTTACGTCATATACTCGTACGTCGATAGCAAAAGTAAAGGTCCCCTACACGTTTAAATATTTCCTAACTGAATTTTCGCTTAAATCGCTTGTATTTATATAAAGGAATACAATATTTGAACGACGAATAATATCAACAGTGTTAAGGTTCATCTATTGATATACGAACTTTATTCACGCTGCGTGGTCCTTGAAAAAATTGAGTTATGTGGACGATAAGTGGTGAACATGCGAATATAGCATTTATATTTAACTCAATTTAAAATCACCAACACCAATCAAATAAACGAAGTGTAACCTTTATATGCGTTATAAGGTAAATTGGCTTGAACGTTACGAAAAGTGAAACACTTCCCCTTCTCTGACTCCAGATAAGAAGAATAAAAGGGTGCCCTCTATCCGATTCCAATCGGCAGTTGGTTGAAAAGAAGAAGGAGAATCGTTTTTATCCTCTCCAACAGAAACGACATAGACACGCTTCACGCATTTGTCAAAAAGCAACCGCCAGACTAGTAGCTTACCTCTTTTATTATATATATCACAAACACAGCTTCATATTTTAGCTTAAAAAAAGGGAAGAAAATCAATAAATTTACAAATCAACATGATACAAGTTTTTACGAAGAACTTATGTTCCTTTCTACCGCACGAAAGTCTCAAGCATTTTTTGAAATCATCCCCTTTTATATGCATTTAAAAGAATTTTAATTTCGAATAAGTCCACCAAGTCAATTGTTGCTGATTTCGTCCATTATAATCTGTACTGTGGGATGAAATTGTCTCAATGTAAAACATTAATCTTGCAAGCTACAAAATCTTGATGTAGCATACCTTCTTCCTGGTAAACGAATGAGGACTTTAGAACAGGGAAATGAGTTAATTGAGAGCCTTGATCTAGAGTCTAGAGAAACCATGTTTTCTATGGCTGTTATCAATCTGTATAACTGAGTATCATAATATCACAATTGGGGGCTTTCTTGGGTGAAAGTTGTGGTAAAACATCTTGGATATGCTAGTTATCTTTTATTTCTTGATCATCTACTTCATTTTTTTATCATCTCCTTTGATTTCATAGTTCGTATCCCCGTTAGTCCGCCTTATGCAACAAATGTATAAATAATTCAGCGAACAGCGAGTGGCAATATATAAATAAGAATCTGCGCAGATCATGATTCTAACTATAGTACATAGTTGGAAACAATTAACTTTTGTTATAAAACACATCACTCAACAAGTTCATAGGATGACATATAATTTGCGCCACTATTGTCAAATCCTTATAATTTTTAGAAGTTACTAAACTTCAATTAAACCACTGTTATTTAGTAGACTTTATTGTTTGAGAATTGTGTAATAAATAAAATACGAAAAGCTTTTATTAAACTTTTTCGATTGAGTGCTGATTTTTTCAAATTTCAGGATATGTAGGTTCAAATGGCATATTTAGAATGATTAGCATTAAAATTGCATATAAATTTAATACGAAAACGCAAACGCTTGGTTTTAATGAAATCCAAATATTTTTTTGTTTTAACAACCTTCAATTTGAAAGCGGCAACAAACGTGTTGTTTATGCCTTCGGCCTTCCCTTGGTGGTTTTTTTTCGCCTTTATTAATTTTATCAGAGTCGGTTCTGGAGCTTCTGTAATTAATCCCAGGGCTCGTAGCTGATAAATCTCCGCAAAGCGTAATTCAGTTAGTATTATTATCAGAGAGTTTGTTTTTGCCGGACCCCCCATTGCACGATATTTATGTGGGGAACCCCGAAACGTAATAACAATATGGAAGGACAAAAGTTGCTATGCGCGATAAAAAATCTCATTTCGTTATGAGGCAGTGATTTTTATTATTTTCTCTCCGGGGCAATATCCGGAAAGATGAAACGGAATATTTAGCGTCTTCATGAATAAATATTACACTTTCTTATCTCGAATAAACAAATCCTCTCTTTGAAAACGTTCGGAACGCGAGGAAGCGCCAAAATTGACATGAGGGTTGCACGAAGATATTTACGGGACATAAAAAAGCGGCGCAACTTTTATTCCTATATTAATACAATAAGGGATGTCTGCCAACAGTGAGGATGTATGTCACACTTAAGCCCATAAGAAACTTTAATAGTGCCACTTTTTTGTTCTTAACGTGGATTGATCAAAAGCATATGTAGCTTTTATAATAGTAGAACATTGAAATCAATATTGGAGTCGTTCTACAAGGGACTTTTTGCAATCTGGCTTTAGAATTTATTTCAATCAACGTTAATAAAAGACAAATTTGTGAGCAACATTTCGTCTCCTTTATTAAAAAATATTTTAGACTGAGCTGCAGCTCATCTAAAGGTGAATCTTCATCTACAAAGGACTACTTTTGGGGGATTTAACGATTCGAACGAAAATCCGCAGACGTCCCAAATATATTATTACGTTGCGTTAAGTAAGAAAAAATATTGAAAGTAATAAAAATGCACTCAAAACCCTCAATAAACAGAATAAGCATCCGAATTGTGAGAGGTAATTGATTCAAATCCAATTACTTTCAATATATGTTTCTAATGGTGGATTTAGCACATGAGAAACCCTTGGTGCAATTTAAGTTAGTTTGAGTTAAAACCCATTTGGTTTTTCAGCATGGGACAAACTTTGACAATCGTGTATTTATATTATATGACAAATTTCTTGAATTCCTTAAATTATGCGGTGAAAAACTTTTTGAGATCCCCTAAAATGTATAAGGCTCCCTGAATATGAGAAGACCTGAGGCGTGCGCCTTCTGCGTTTGTAGGTAAATCCACAACTGATTTTTTCCAAATATAATATTTCAATATAAGGATCATTCTTTTCGGATTTCTTCTATTTTATAGAATAGATCTTTACAAAGAAGTTGTGATCCTTGGTTTCGGCTTGATTTTATTGATTACTTGCGGCACCTGTCTCATTCCGACCTCTACCACTAAATGAATGAAGTCCTAAACGTGTTCCGTCGTTCATCGCAGCCAACTTGTTGGTCAGGACTATTGTCTACAGATCAATCTTCATTCAGCCAATAATATGCTGAATAATTTGGATTATCAATTAAAAGTACAATCTATATACACTCAAATCTATTTGTGCGATTTTTAAGTTATGCAGTTTTTTTCAAGCGATTTTTTATGTCATAAAGAGATATTTCGGTCAACATTAACCGAAATTTGGAAAAAAATTATAATTTGGGACTGATTTTGACTTAAATTTTTGAAAAAACCGTTCAAGTTTTAATTAATTAATTTATTTCAAAATGGATACGAATCTTTTCTATATAACCCTCCATTATTTTTAACAGATTTATGTCAAAATTTAATTTTTAGCTATTTAAAAAAAGTAAAACTGTGACAAATAAGGCCAAAAAATTGCCTAACTGATTTTTTTAAGCATTCGCCATTCTGTGATATATATTTGAGTTAGGTACTATAGTGACATCTTTACTAATTATGAATTGTATTGTTGGAAAGGGGAAATCTACACAGAACAATGAGGACAATGACACTGGGTATACTATTTCTTCCGAAGAAAAGAGCGATTTTTATTCGTATCGAAAATTATCATACTGCGATGAAAGTTTGTTATTATAATAATTAGTATTTCTCTAGTGGATGTCAGACATCCTTAAAATGTTGCCAATGATGCAAGACGTGCTTTAAATGTTACTAAAAGTGCTATTTTTTAATTGTCTTTATTAACTTTTTTTATGCGATTTTGGATATATTTTATATAGCTGTTTCAAAGCTATGCGATTTTTAAAATCCATGGAACGCATTTTCACTTTTTCTATGTAAGTCATAGCTTTTTTTGTGCAATTTCTTTTTATGCGATTTTCCACAGAACGCATCTACCGCCCAAAAAAAGGTTTAAGTGTATATTAAAATAAATATCTGTCCGTCTGTTTGTTTGTTCCATATACGTTCCTATACCATTCATCGGATTGCAATGAAATTTTGATAAAAGTTGATGTGCGCACCTTCGGTAATATTTTTGAATTATTAAAAGCATTGTTTGTGAGACGTTTAACAAATGCACCAGGAGATAGGGAGACATTCGGTCTTCAAAGCGATCTTAGCCATTCAGCCCGCGCTACACGTGGCCTGAAGCAATAAACCACGTAACTGTACTATTGCGTTCATTGCGAAAAAAGTCATATTTGTCGGCTGCCATTGCATCCTTGTCTACCAGTTTTGTATCAAATTTTTGAATTAATCCACATAGTTTGCTTTTATGTTCCAAATTATTGATATAATAGGACATTAATACGGACATTATTTATTTAAAAGAGCCTATATTGGAATGTGATTCTTGTCAATATTCAAGGCTGTCGAATAAAATATTTAGAGTATTTTTTTCCGGTTTCATTACATTCATGGTTTACGTCGATTCGTAAAATGAATTAACTGAAAGCATCCTACGCCTCTGCCTCCTTGATTGACGGCTAGAACGGGATGAAATTGGGTGCCCTAAATTCTTGGGAGTCCCGTTAGGAGGCATCCAATGCCGAAATATGCAGCCGGGACAAAGGAGCTATGCAAGATTGCAGAGGTGGTCAAGGTACGTACCGCAGCCGCAGGCATGAGGCAGTCAGGACCCGCATAGCCTCGAGGACACTCACAGGAGTAATTGTTGCCGCGGTCTATACAGTAGTGATGGGGGCTGCAGGGATCCGGGGAGCACAGATCCACCTGGGGGACAAACAGATGGTTTAGTATTTATGAGAGCCCAACCAATTTCTACAGGTTACGGGTAATTGAGACGGTAGTAGAAATTTCCAGCTCAAACTATGTACTCCCCTGGATATATTTTTTTAAATATATTATTGACTCCTGTGGAGTTTATTTTAAGATAGAAGATTATTACATAGTGATTTCTCATCGCCATCCACAATGATTAAATCGGGATAATATTATTTGAACAGGAATTTCAGATAGGATCTTGATTGAAGTTGAAATCGTAGTTGGAAATCAGTCACTCAGAGAAAGCCCTGCCCAACTGTAATAATAGTATAGAATAGTATAGAGTTTTTCAAAAACTAGAAATCAAGATTCATCTGAATTACGGTGATAAATCAGATGTATAAATAAAATTAATATCCCAAGCTTGTCGGTATGATTTTCTAACGTACGATAGAATTCAAATATAACCCGGAATTTTGCTGTAGAAATCTATCAGTTTAATATATAAAAATGAATTGGGTTTTGTTCGTTCGAAATGCGCTACCATATCGTTCATTGGATTGCAATAAAACATCGTCCACTTATTGCTAAGAAATTGGCAAGTGATATAAGCATAGTCTGATATATAAAAATCAATGTTTGTTTGTCCGTATTTAATGCGCTGCCATACCGTTCATTCGATTGCAATAAAACTTTTCCGACTTATTGTTTGCACTTTCTTAAATAATATAAACACAGTATAATTAATTTACAGTAGATCTTATATATAAAAATCAATGTTTGTATATTTTGTTCATTAAACAAGATAACTTTTTCTAATTTCAAACGATATTGATTAGAATTATTACTTCTGCGGCAGCAATGCGCCAAGCATCTTATATTTCTACATAGTTTCCTTCATTAGAAATACATTTACTCTATCAGATAGGAAGCTTATTTATCCCGTCAATGAAGAAAGAAGGCAAGAAGTAGCATCCACTGTTGCGCAACGCGAAATTATTCGTTTTCTCGTAAATTAAGACATGAAATTTTGAGAAGATTTGAGTTTCTATGAAAAATATATTTAATTGTGATTTTAAATAAGAAATAGTGTTTGGAAATATTATTCGTAACTGTGGCAATCAAATTTTGAGAACAATTTTATCTTCGCTTCGAAATGAGACAGTTAAATAGATAAGGCAATCTTCATAAATATATAATTTATATCCACATAAACTAAATATTTATAGTATTCTATTTCATTGGCTATAATAAAAAATAATAAGGATTTTCAATCGTTTTCTGGAATAAACGGGATAAAATTGTTATATTGGAAAAATGTCTTGCCGAAGAAATTTTAACGTAATCAAAATGTCAGATTACAATCTCATCAAGCAAAATCTTGTCAAAAATAATAATATTTTTCTGGTGATTAATGAGAGAGATTGTTAATAATTTTTAAAAAAAATAATCTCAGAAGTTTATATATACATTAATTAAAAATGAAATTTTTATCAAGCAAAATGTATTTTGACGGGCGAAAATTTGATCAGATTTTTTGCACAAAATGGCAGATTATTAAATTTATTTCTTAATCAAAAAATATTTGTATAAGCAATTTCATCTATTAACCCTTTCAAAGGTCGATTGTTATTTATAACAGGACCTCTGGAGGCTAGTTCTAATTAAATTAACGTCTTCCAAAAACTAATATTAAAGCAGCAGACTTAGAATGTTTATATTTAATTATAAGGAATGTAATGCTCATAAGCATGGCCCTTTTGAAATGTGATTTATAAAAACAATCTTTTGAGATGAGCAACGTTCCAGGGCATTTACTTTTTTGCTTTAGCTGCGCTTAACAGACAATTTAACATGATGAACGGTCTTTCTTCTGAAGTTGAAAAAATTAAGCCATTTTTGCACAGCTAACGCAGACTTATAGCCATGTTAATCGTCCGAAAACATTATTTCATGAAATTCGCGACGCTGAAAGCGAGTACTGATATTTCTTCAAGCTCTGATTTATTCCTCGAGCGCGTTGATGAGTCTTGAATGTGAATATGGCCGTCATAAATGTAGTTCTGCATAATTTAGCAGTGAGTTTGCGAATCAAGTAAATACATTCATTGTTGTTTGTCAGTTCGCATTACCTCATGGTTTATGACTTTAAGAACTTCCAATTAGGATACGTTCGCAATTTATGACTTCGTAACTTTGTACAAACTTGCAGAGTATATATATTTCATATGTACTTTTGGAAGTAGAAATAGTATAGGATCATCCAAATGCAACGCTTGGATATTACTACTAAATAATGTTTACACATAACATTTTTTTCAAGCTATATGAGCCATTTTGTTTTAGTAGAAGATAATACAATTTTAATTATATAATATTTGGATTATCCTATATAATACTTTCATGTAGAAATAGGGGATGCATCTAAAACAAATTTACTATTTCAAATACCTTTATGTGGCATCGTTTTCCTGTGAAGCCTCTTCCGCATGTGCATACATATGATCCGATGTGGTCTGTACATGTACCACCATTGATACACGGGGATGATTCGCATTCATTGTATTCATATTCGCAATGCTGACCGGCAAATCCTGTTGAAAATAAAATAAATCAATGTTTGTTTAATACATTTTCGAGAATAAAAGCTTCCATTTCTAACTCTTTTATTGTGTATAGAATACGCCATTTTCATCAAATTCCATCGAAAAACTTTTTTTTTATACACATATTACATACAAGGGCTTCCATATAGCTTAATATGGAATCAAAACTCGAAGAAAAGGCATTCCTATCTTTATTTCTGAACGATCACGCGTGGGGAAATCCTTTTGTGTCCGACGTCCGTCAGCACAAAAGGGTCGAAGGTTCAATCGATTTGGAAGAAAATACCTGATTGCCAGCACAATGAAGGGTGAAGGCTTCAAGTTATATTGTACGTGCAGCTGAAATATTGGTTTTGAAATAGCATGAGTTATAGCCGAAGAAAAAAATAACATTCGATTCAAAAGAAGAAGTGCTTTTCAATCAACTGATCGACACAACATAGCAACGTAGCGAACGCAATTCTATCGCATGGATCTAATTGTAGTATCGATACTTGAGATTAAAGCAAAATTGCTTCTATAAAAAAATCCAAGAATCTAATAGTAAACTTGTTCTGCAATATTATATACAGGATGTTTGGCACATGGACCAATAAAAAATATTTGGAGATCAGGGGGATCTTTTGCTACGTTTCACACATAGGCCCTATGTCCTAAGAATCAAGTTAATCGAAATATGTCAAGCTGTACTATTATGTGGCTCGCATAGTCTCCAGACCTGACACCAATGGATTTTAATAAAAACAACACCTAACAAACTAGTAACTCTTCAATTTTAACGACTTATTACGAGGTGTCGTCATCAGATAATTAAATGCTAGTTCGAGTTGATGACTGATAAAATTCTTATCTGCTAAGACACGGACTAAAACTCACAAAATTCCCGATTTCCCGACAAATTATTTATTTCCGTCGCTGCAGATGAATGCTTACATACTATAATATTTTGATGTGATTCGTATTTATATTACAGAGGAATACAAAAATTCTGAACCCCGTATCTATTATATTTCATATCGATATTCCCATTATTCGAGTCGAAGTGTAGTAAATACATCACCGGTAGGGAAAGGTTTATATGACAATTTGAAAAACATATATGTACTGGATATATGTATACATATATTAGACGATTACTACGACCCCTAGGCGTCACCTAAGCTCACCAATTAGTAGTTACGCCACTGTTTCCAAGCGTCCAGATTTCGGTGAGAATGTGTCGATTTAGTAGCCTTCAACGATTTTTTCTGGATTGCGTTTATAAATTCCGGGATTCATGAGCACCTAAAACTGTCCGGGATTGGATTCCCTACTTATGACGGTTTAAAGGTGAAATTTTGGGTATTTTTTTTAATTTCGGAAAAAAATCAATTTTGACAATCCTGATACTTAGGACATATGCATAAAATATAGCAAAAGACCCCTAAAAAAATGTTGGTCCATGTGCCAAACACTCTGTATATAAATGTATCGATTACAATCAATATTGTTCGATATACACAACTTTGATACCGAATTTACCCTATTTTCTAAATTGGAATTCAGATTGATATTAAATATGCCCATACATAATATCAAATTGAATAATATTCTGAGCAGATGTAGAAATAATATATAATAATAGACCATTGGAACTGTCTAAGTACTGATACATCTTGCGTATTTTTGATTAGATGTCTGATTATTAGAAAGCATTCAAGGCAAACAGCGTTTGGTTTATACATTATTAAATGACGATTTATATATCATAAATCACACGTAATAATTGTTCATAATAACCAATTAAAAACCATTATTTCGAGCCATCATTGTAAAATTGCTCCGCTTGAATCATATGAATTTCCAACAAGAACTATTTATCACCCAAAGATCTTATCCGCATCGTAACAATATTTATGGGTGTAAAATGATACAATTTTTCAAAAATCCAGATAAATTGAGACAGGACGGAGTTTTCATTCCCTTTTCAGCTGTGAGGAAAAATCTCGCAAGATATATGGGGATTATTTACGTGGCGATAATAAAGCAACAATCCACCAGGATTTCTCATGACCTATTTAATCCCAATCCGAAGAGCGCATTTCATACGTACAAGATTTTTCTTTATGATAAAGACCTAGTCGTTATCAACAAATAGAAGCTACAGGCAGTCCACTTCTAAATTAGGACTCCTTCAATGCCCATTCAGGGAAAAGGGTCATTGCTGAGTCATCTAATTTATATATTCATCTCAGCATGCGCTTGATATTGAATGCTTTTGAGCTTTGATTTTGTGCTTGTGAATCTTCATCCGCATGGCAAAGTGAAACTGTTGAATCGTCGATTTTTCAATTTCTTTTTTTTGTTATTTTTGTCAATAAATGAACTTTGTTGTTTGTTGAGCACACAATATTTGTTAATTTCTTCGAAATATTTCTTAATGTTCAACATACATGTCATCTGCTTTCTGTTGTTCAGATATTTTTACCTATTTATGTGTTGCAAAAATAAAAGGACAGGATTACTGCGCAAAACTGCTAGTTTACTTCTGAAGGAGTACATTTTGCAAATGTGTGGTGATACTCGGCTAGTAACGCCACTACAGAACAGTCATTGAGAAATAACAAAACTGATCAACAATAAGAATGACGCGAGTATCTTAATAATCAAAACAAACGCCTGTTTTTAAGACAACACGAACGAAAATCATCTTATCTTATTCGATATACCTAAATTTTATGACGAGTAAAAGATTATTTAGAATATATTGGGAATGTTTAGACGTGTAGGGGTATCTTTACGGCACGATTTTGCACGACTGTATGATGAGACGCAAGACACCCGTCTCTGTCTCATGATTTCTGGTCAAATAGGGTTAAAACACGAAAACCATTGAAAAACAAAAAAATCTGCCAAAAGTTATTGTTGTTGTCAACGTTTAAAAAAAAGGTCATTAAAATACAGATCAGTTGATGTATTATGAATAAATATTTTTTTTTTGCTTCAAAAACTTCTCCTTTTGCAATAATAATGACTATTGATTGTTCTGGTAATTTTAAAATGAGCTTAAAAATGCTCAATTGCTTGTGCCAATGATTGTCTTTTTTATTTTTCTGGTTAATATATTATATTTGAATTTTGAAAATTGCATAAAACTCGAATAACTTAAATATATCTGTTATTTTAATTTTATATTTCATGTATTTCTTAAAACCGAAAACCGGTGGAAAACGGTTTGTTTCGAAAGAAATAAACCATAAATCGATTTTGAAGAGTGTCGACCTTCGGGAAGATGTCCTTCTCACGGCGATGCAAAGAGCGGGAGACAATCAGTGATTTCTGATAAACTTCTGCAAAAAATTGAAAAACAAGTGCAAAATGACCACCATGTCATGCTGTACAATCTTCACGAACAATTTCTTGACACTTCTTTACAAGAGGAACATCGTCAAAATCGCGTTTATGGATCGTTTTGGACAGGAGAGAGAAGCTTTTCTGGATTCTATTGTGGCGAAGGATGAGACGTGGGTATTTCATTACACCCCAGAACCCAAAAAACATTCCAAACAGAGCTGATGGTGGAAGACTATGATACTGGCATACAAAAGCTGGTGCTTCGATTTCAGAAATGTTTCAATCTAATCAGCGATTACTTTAAAAAATAGTTTAATATATTTGTGAAACGTTCTTTGAATTTCATTTAAATACAAGTATTTTCGATCCTAAATATATGTTGTAACCTTACTTTCTATATTTACTACTTTAATTTGAGGTCGAGAAAGCCTTATTTTTCTACTGTACGATCTTTATGCAAGATTCTTGATATTTTGAATAGTTCCATATTCCTTTCAAATAATAGTCCAACTCAAGATTCAAAACTCATATTAAATATGGATTTTTAATTTATTTTAGGATTTCTTGTTGTTATTAAAACAACTCAAACGCTAGTGAATAAACGCCATGAACTCTTTCATTGGACCAATTAAACAAAAGCACAGTTGGCCTTTTCCTCCGATTGCCATCTCTCTGCGCGAATTCCCAGCAAATCCGTAGTTGGAAATAATTTATCACACGAGCATTATTCAATGTGACAAAGTTATAATTGAATTTGGAGCAGTCTCTCGTTGTCGGGCTGGTCCAGAAGTGGATGCGGCAGTACAGTGACTGGGCAGACCGTAATCGGATTACGAGATTATGACGGTCACAGAGCTGTCGATTACACTCACCAATCCAATAATACGTGTCCACAGATAAACCTTACACATCCATGACACATCCTCAAAGGATTATCTACTGAATTCTTTCCTTTGTGCGTGTTCACGTATGATTACGTCGTTTTTCACGAGAACTAACTTTTTCTCTGCAAAACATCCGGGAGCCTCTTTTTTGTAATCCGCCTTTTTTATTTTTCCTCGTACTCATAAAAATCAATGCCTCACAGGCCCGTTATTACACGAGAAAATCAGTTTTTTCCCTATTACATTCAAAATAATTCTCTATGCATAAGTGGAGAATACAATGAACGGAACATATCCTTATATTAATGTTGTTATGATATTTTTAAAATTCTTAAAATATCATTAAAAAACGATTTATTTCATTTGGGAAAACTATTCTTATAACTTGCAAAATCGACAAATTCTGAATATATTAAGAGGACCCGAAAGTATTCGAAAATCTGGTAAAAAAGGTTAAAATTCATTAATACTTTCCAGATTAATTCCTGTGTTTTATCCAGGGTTAATTTGCCTTTTTGAGGGATTATCACGAAGCAATATCGTTTTCTTTATGTTGAATAAATACGGACGTTTCTCTTTTAATTTTTGAGGCAAAACTTCTAAATATTCTTCTGCAGTTATAATTTCTCCCGGTTTCGTTAATTTATAATGAATTATTCCCCAAATATTCCATATTATGAACAAAAAACCTTTTTTATAATCAATTTGGTATTAAGGGTTGGAATTTAGGGTTCTTTTATAGAAAGCCTTTGATTTTTTTAATCGTATATTATCGTAAATGTGCCATTTCTCATCAACAGTTTCAATACTATTTAAAAAGGGACTGTCCCAATGGGATCCCAGTCTTTGAGATAGCTCCTCGATTATTTGTCGTAGATCTGTGGAAATGTTAGTACTACGTTATCAAAATCTGAAGGTACTCTCGTTCTCACTTCATCCCTTAAGCTACAGTTCAACAAAACTACAAGTTCTATCAAAAAAAACTTACAAATATGTTTCCTTCGCTGTTTACGAATACAAACTGAGCTTAAAATTAAGGCCTCAAATTATATGAATACTTCGAGTCTCCCTAATATTCGATCGAAAATAAAACTTTGAATTTATAACCGACAAATAAAAATACAAGGCGAAAATATTATTTTACTAATTTTAGAGTCATACATTCATTAAATTTTGTTGAAGATTGTGTCACGTTTTCACCGAAATAACTTAAACTGTTTAATATATGTACGTTTAGGTATCATAATTTAGTGATTTGAATCATAATTCATTAATCTTGGGTTCAAGTTACACTTTAAAAATCATATTGAGGTGATCGGGAATTATCCTATAGAAGAAACTTCAAAAAGCAATTTTTTATCAATTGTATAACGATATATAAGCAATATAACCAAATTTGCTAATCTTTATAAATTGTTCCATAATTCAAGCGGTTTTTAGTATTTTTTTTGGTGGTGAAAGCTATCAAATTTGATATAATAAAAAAAAACAAAGCATTTTTAATATTGGTAAAAGTGTTAAATGTAAGCGAAATCCTAATAGAAAAAGCTTTACAGAGCTTAAAGACAAGAAATATAAATAAAGATGTTAAGCCTTTAATGCCATTAATAAGAAATTTGTTTAAGCTCATTTTAACCCTATTTAATTTAAAGCTTTAGGACTTATTTTTTGTATTAAGCATTTAAATAAAACAACTTAAAATACTTTATTTGGCGGTGTGGTTTAGAGCTTTTGCTGGTTTCAAAGCGTTTGATCACTTACAAATTTAATAGAATTTTTAATTAACTTAAATATATATTTAATCTACTCTTTTTTTCATTATTCGATGAAATCCTAATACTAAATGTTATGAAAACTTTGATGGTTTTTTAACATGAAACAATCAGAATCTTTCTGTGCAATAAATTCAATTAAGCATTAATATATATTTAGGCCTGATATCCAGTAAATTTACAGCATACCATTTGTAATATTTTTCAATGTATTCGCCGTTAAAATCGAGACATTTCTATAGTCAAGTCACCAAATTTTGTATGCCAATGTAATGATACACCCACGCCTTATCCCCGTTACGATAAAGTCCAGAAAAGTTTATATCGTCATGAAAGAGTCTAGTCGCAGATCTAGTATGAATAACAAGTGGCGTGAACGCGTGATGACCTCTCCATCGGAAGAATTTACTGTGACCGAACAAAATGGCCGACAAACATGGTAGACGAAAAGAACTGACCATTAGGATCTTTCATAAATGTCAAGTGTGCCAACTTCAAAACAAAACAAAAATCTCCGGCCTCAGGAGCCCTTGTAACCTTATTTAAAATTAAATTTGATTTTCTTTAATCACATTGGACAATGACTTTTTTGCTTCGGTGATTGTAATGATGTAATTATTCGACGTCAGGTATTCGTTCCAAACTCTTAGTCTTTTGCATTTTTAAAAAGTCGAGCTGTTTGCGTAGCCCCCAAATTGAATCACTTCCACAATTCCAAGAATCACATCCCCCGATCTTAGAGGGGTATCGCGAATTTCAATCGCAAATGGCGTCGAGAGGTGCAAACGATCGTTTCTAAATTTTTGAGCCTCAAATAAGACTCAAATTGTATAAATCGCAATAAATTTCATCGAATCGGGCAAATTTCAAGAAGAAGCTCCGAAACGGTTACATCAAGTGGGCCACCATTCAAATATCTACTCGATGGTAAATGGAAAATATTACCAGCCAATTTCCATCGAGCACGGAGGATAGTACCTAAAACGTTTACCCTTTTGAATAATGGATGCCATTTTGAATCTTTCCATTTTTTTTTCCAGAGTGAAATCAAGCATGGCGCAGCACTGAGAGCTCGCATAAAGATTTAATAAATTTCCCTGGCTGGATAAAATTGTTTGAAGGATTCAACTCGGCGAAATTGAAATCGGAGAATGAATGTTAATGTTTACGTTAAAATAAAAGGCTTTCGTTTGGAAAAAAGGCCCTTTCAACGTCAAGGATTGACGTGATGGAATATCAGTGGAATCATCTCATTTTAGACGTAACATGAAACTTAATGTTGCTCTATTCCACGAAAAAACCCTAATGCGATAGATTTTTCTCATTTCGTATCATATTAAATATAATATTACTTGACAGATTAAATACAACGCCTTAATTGAATGCTATTTTCGTATTTAAAAAAAAACATTATCTTTCAGAAGAAAATTTCTTTTCCATGCCAAGTGCAAGGTGCAGCAAGAAAAGTACCTTATTTATAAAGTGCTCTGCCTTTTATAAGTATTTATTTAATATTTTTAGACCAATTTCCATTATTTTATCAATAGAAACAATATTATTTCAAGCAGAAGCATTGATAAATTCACTAGTGTAGAGAATTCGATATCTCGCTAGGTAAATTGGCTTGGCAAGCTCAGAGAGACCTATGTCTAATAATTCACTTAGACTGTATCTTGTTTGCTGTCAGATGATATAAAATATAGAGCTTTAGTCGGTAGCTTAACTTTTAAAAAGCAATATAAAACATACAACATGACCTTTAAAGAATTTCGAAATTCTGCGCTCTAAAGTAATAAAAAAACAAGCAAAACTTGTTAATAAAAAATTAACTGAAAACATCGAATAGACAATTTTAACTGTGGTAAAGCTATTATTCAAGCTATTAAAATCAATTAAAATTTAGATTACCAATATCAGATTTTATAACAGAAACTCCAGGCTTCTTATTGTTTCCAACATACTTATTTAATATATTAGCATTATTAGTAAAAGTTAAGTAAATATTTTGAAGGAGCTAAATCTGGAGTGCTTGTTGGGCAGCTTATTTGTTGTTTGTTGGAAATTATATTGAAAACTAAACTATTATACTGGAAACAGTCTAAACTTTAGCAGACTTGTACATTAATGCCTTTCTCGTCTTTCTTCTTTGAAGATGCAATTGTTCAAACCTTCCCAGAAGCCAGTTGCCATGAACAGTTATCTGTTTTCGACGAATTTTCCAACATTATACAGAAAGTCTTGTGTTTATGTATTCTGCATTTAGAATCTTAATAAAAAAAGATCAAGACTCGTCTCCTAATAGTTAATATATGATAAAATTTATCAGAAGTCAGTCCCATAGGATACTCAATGGTCATCTTCAATAAACATTACTATTTTCCATCACATGACATGGCAAATAGATATATCTATTTATAAAAAAAAATGAATGTTGGTGGTTTGTGGTATGTTTGTCCCGTATACGTTCCTATATCATTCATCCGATTACGATGAAACTTTAGGGAGTTATTGTGCGCACATCTGGGAACATTATAGAATTAATACAGCCTTTTGTTTATGTACGATATGCTATGTATTTACCAAGCGTTCGGTATTCGGTGGACTATGCCGGAAGACAATATCAAAGCTAGTTAATGTATATACAAAACTAAAGAATTGCAAGAAGCTGTAATTGTGAGTAACTTTTTTAGAAAGAGTCCAAGATTTCAACACTCACAGAATTAAAATACAGACACTTTCTTTGTGAGCTATTGCTAGTTGAATTATTGACCTTTTGAAGAGTACAGTCGCGTATTTGCGAAGTTATATTTACGCGAAGAAATGAATGAATACAGTGTGCTATCAACAGCGTTTATTTATTAATATACAAGCTTTATGCACGCTGCGCGGTCCTGAGAGATTAATGGATTTTTAGCAAATAAAACCATTGAGTCACATTTTTACACAAGACATTGCTGGAAATACTGTTACTGTGAATGCTGAGCGCCACACAAAATTGATTGAAAATCCAAGCGTCACATTCGGATGATCCTTTATTATCTTGATTAGATATTATAATTATTTTTCTTGTTAAAATTGTGCGTAGACACGTTTTTAAGAGTATTTCAAACATTTTTTATAATATGTAATACAATATTCCGTAAACGTCCAAATTATGACTGATGAAATTATTATGTTTCTGAAAGGGCTCTTTCGAAAGGGCTCTCGAAAATCAATTTATTTTTACCTGGTTGACAGAAGCACCTATATCCATCTTCTTGGTCTACACAAATACCGTGTACACATGGTGAAGATTCGCATTCATTCAGGGCGTGCTGGCACAGCAACCCAGCAAATCCTCTGGGACAGTCACAGCGGAACTGAGTGACATTCCCTGAGCATGTCGCGCCATTTTGACATGGAGACGAGCTGCATGGATCTACTTCCTCTTGACAATTCTTCCCGGTGTATCCTAGAAAAAACAACATCAATATTAAAAGCTTTGTATGGGAACATACCGAAAAAAGAGCATTAAACACATATGCGTGGGCGTAGCAGTGGCGGAAAATTGGTTTCCGTCATATCGTAACTAATGGCTGCATGTTCTTTTGTGTGATTTTTCAATCTGGATTTTGATTCGTGATTCCATTTTTTTATCTAAAAGTATACGGGACTGACATATATTTTGCACGACAGCTCGTTGCAATTGAAACATGCATTGTTCATTCCATTATTTTGTATTTCTGGACAGTCGTATAAAAATAAAAGGGCGCGTATTATTCCGATGCGAAAAATATCGAACAACGTTTTATGTACCCAATAAATTGATGAAGATTTGGGCGTTAATATCGTTATAAAATAATGCTGATCGTAAAATATTTTCAGCAGAAAATACTGAAAAAACAAAGCCATAATTGAGAGCAAAAATGCAAAACAAAATACAGGTGTAGGTTAATATAATTTTCATTACGCAATAAATTCCAACAGATTTTTCCTCTCCATTAATTTCTTTTTTTTTACAGATCAACCCTCTTTACAAACCCTCACACCACCGGGTGTATATAAACGCTTTCGAGTACTTTAATTAGGACGGCAGTATTAAATTTCGTGTAATTCGATATAACGGATGCCGAGAAACGGGAGAAAATAATTAAAAAACAAACTCGTTCTTTTTGCGTAAATAAATAAATAATACTACCCGATAAGCATAAGCAAAATTTCGATGAAGATTCTCAGGGATTCTCAACATGTAGTATATGAGAGGGAATCATTTATGACATACGAACGTACAGCGAGATTGATTGTGTTTCCCGGCGTGACCCGAAAAAAAGGGTCTCCCAAAAAAAAAATATCGTGAAGAGTTTCATTCCCAATTTCGTACCTGGAGATAACTCAATTTATACGGCAATCTCACGGATATGAAAATATTGTGCCGTTCGAAAAAGTCGCCCTTCCCCTTTTATCATATTTCGAACCCTATGCATGAAATATAAGGCATTGATTTCATTATGATTTGTTTTACCTACGTAACTATTCCCAAGATTTAATCAATTTACATCCCTTTGAAACTGATTTTATCACATTTTCCTTATATCATCATCCCGAAAAATACATCTTCTCGACGCTTAGTATAAAAAAAATATTTCAGATATAAAACAACATCAATATTCTCAAAGCATCCAATCGCTTTATTTCTACGCGTTGACGTCAGACCTTTTATTCTCAGCAATCATTTTCACAGTTTGACGTCGAAGAAAGGTTTTTATTTTATGTATGCTTCAAACGACCCACATTTATACTAATAATTTCCAATCTCTAAATGATCCACAATCCTTTTTTTTAACCACCAAATGATTCGCAGTCCTTTATTTGGCTTAATCAAAATAAATGGATGAAACATGTACGAAATTGCTGAAATGTTATCTCGAGTCTATCAATAAATTTATTATCTATAAAAGGATTTCTACCCTTATTAAGAAATAAATAAATACAAGACAAAGATGAAGGATATCGAGGGCTTGCCGACATCCAACCCTTTGCTAAATTTAGCAAACAATTTTATAATAAGTCTCAAATATCGCATTTTCATCAATTTAAAATGCTAATTAAAGGTTGTATGTCCATTTTGTTTCTTTTTTAGAAGATTTTTCTGCAAAAGATGGATGGTTATTTAAACAATATTAGGTGACAAATTTGATAATAAATTAAATATATAAGGAACAACTGAAAAACGATAGAATACATACTAAAACGCGACTTCGACGAAATGTCTTTGATTCGAGGAATTGTGCGTTGATGCGGACGACGGCATCATAGCGAACATATCCAATATTTCTAAGCTATTATAACTACTAATTGGCTAGATATTTACAAAGCTTGTTTCCAAATCAACTTCAAATCTAACCCAATTGACTCTTTCAGATCTATAACTAATAGTGCCCTCTAATTTTCAACATTGAATTTATTCTACAAGATTTATGACCAAAATTCGATTATTTAAATATATAACTGAAAGCAGCTCAGCTCAAAGACATTTTCTCTGGGAGATCGTTACTACGATATACATATAACAAAATCTATAAAAACCCTCTAAAAAAAATTGTCCCAATGGGTGCTACCGTTCTCGCTTCATCCCTTAAGCTACTGTAACGTTGAGGCTGGGGGCGCTCTCGGGGGCAGAGTCCCCGGGCGGCTACCCGCCCCCACGTACTCGTCGAGATGGCCGCGCTAGCATACGTGTCCGTGATGGGAATATGATAGGTGTCGAATAGACTCACTTCTATAGATAACTATTTATTCCATATGAGAGAGAGAGATCTGGCTGCAGAAGGGACGACTTCCCGCAGTCAAGGCCAATCGACTACTCTCTCGACTACCGCTTCCTGCGCGTTACTCCCCAACCGGCAACGCTGCACGCGCAAGAAGTATGCAGGTGCAATGTCTCCGCAGGGCCACAAGAGATGGCGCTGTTAACCTGTTAAATGCCAACGACGCGCCGGTGCGTCAGACGTGTTCGTGCCCCGTACGCCAACGACGCGCCGGTGCGCAACTACGTTTCATCACAGAAAAACACATATTTTTTAACACTTAAATTTTACTATGCTAAGAACACATATTGATGAATCCAAAAATGCCTTCACATTTTTAAAAAACTCGGTATTTCCCTTTCATTTTTAAATGAATTTAACAGAGGTCATCAGGGCTGCCTACTGAATGATCTTTGCTACGTAACTGATTATATTGTGAGAAGTATGTACATATTTGGGAACGGGAGAGTGTCGTCACTTAAATTTGCCTTATCTGTTTATATGACTGATAATACCACAATACCGGGGAATACCACTTATCTCCTAAAACATCAATCCTTCGTAAATTGTCTTCTGAGAGGAATCGTTTTATACTCGTCTTGTTGCGATTTTTTATATAAAATTCTCATTTTTTTCCCGTGATTTATAAAAATTATCATTTTTAAGTTTGTGCTGAAACTTTTTCATGATTTTGTCTTGAGACTATTTCGTGATTTTGTGCTGTGAATTGTTTCTTGATAATATTTTTTTGTCGTGTAAAATATTATTCCATAAAAATGGAATTCAAAGCTTTTTCGGATGAAGGTGAATACTCTGATAATGAAAGTTTTAGTGAATTACCTTTTGGAGCTAAAGTCGTAATGTCTCTCATTACCCCATATTTAAGCGCCGGTCATACGTTATATTTTGATAACTGGTTTGCGACCCCAAAACTATTCCAGAAATTGCAAGAAAGCAAAACCAATGCAGTCGGAATTGTGAAGAGAAATCGTCTCGAAATGCCAGCATTTAAAAAAAAAATGAAGAAAGGGGATTCGTGTTCATTTCATATAAAAACTATTATGGCTCTAGCATGGAAAGACAAAATAGACGTTACCATGTTGTCGACAATTCACACTCCTGAATTTGTAGAAACTGGAAAAACAAATTACAAAACCGGCGAGCCCGTACTAAAACCTACTGTAGCTATTGATTATAGTAAAAATATGGGAAGTGTAGATAGGAGCGACATGATGATAAGTTCCATAAAAAGCATCAGAAAAACCATGAGATGGTATAAGAAGCTCCTAATACATATAATGTTCAATGCAAATGCACTGTATATGCTGAAAACCGGAAAGCAGATGTCATTATCTAAATTTTCTTATTCAGTGATAGGTCAATTATTTGAAAAACATAAAATACTGATAGCTGCGAAAATAACATCCACGAGTCTACCATCACGGTTAGGAGTCAATACTCATTTTATTAGTACTAAACCCTTTTCGATTGGAACAAAACCTGGAACTTCATCAACGTATTTGAGAAAAAGAATTGTTTTTATTGTTTGTTCTTCTTCAAAAAAAATAACGGATAAAAAATATGTGTGTATACAGTGTAATGTGCCACTGTGTAAAGAACCATGTTTTAAAATTTATCACACACAATTGAATTTTTAAAACAATATAAATAAAGTGTATTGGTTCAAAAAATATTTTTCAAATGATCTAAAAATATATCAAAAATAATAATATTTGTTTATATAAATTGAGACAACCCTAAATAAACAATTAATTTGAATGGCGTGTATATAATATTAGCAGAAAATTAAATAAAAAAATATAATCATTATGAGTTGTGGCAACCCTAATCAAGAATCACTCAAAAGCCGTAAATGATCCCGTAGGATGGCATGTGGTATACATATATATGCTAGGACACATAAGTCACCTTTTGGCAATAAAATATGCAAGTCAAACTCATTTTTATGCAATTTCTAATATCTCTAAATTCGCTGGCGTGGAGCGCACGGCTCGCTCATTACGCTATGGCAGTTAAAAGGTTAAAATAACACATTGCACCTGAAGAGAGGCGGAAGATGTCGCTGTTAAACAGGCGAATTAAATCTGCTCAGATTAATGGTAATGGTAAATCGCCCACGCTACACTACTATTATTCGATTTAAATTTCAAGCATCAATGTTGGTATCTGTGGACTGTTACTATTTCACCATGAATATCTTTGAACATTTAAAAAAAAACAACATACAATGCCGGGTGTAGACTTCTTTTAATTCGGGATTTGAAATTTTACCCTTAAAATAATTTACAAAGATGTTTCAGTCATTTCTCATCAGACATATAGTTTCAAATATTTATTAAATATACTATATTTGTACGAAAATCGAATATTTCGCGTAAAATGTTGCTCAACATTATTTATTGATGAAACTCTTTATAACATAATATATAAATCTTCAATTGAGCCGAGTATATTGAGCAAAAGTACTCACTAAATAAATACAGACAACTTTATAATATTTGCACAGACAGGTTTCTCAAATAATTCAAGTGACATACTCTAGCATTTTTGTACCTTGAAAGGCATTTTTTGCTCCGTAAAACGTATGAAATTACTTGTTTTATTAGCACAGATCCATGCGTAAAAACTCACATCGCTCAGGGGTAGCTTATGTGAGCTCTCAGAATAAAATATTACGCAAAACATGGATTGAATCGTCTAGTTTTCAGACGCGGAGTCACTGTAAATTTTTCAATATGCCACGTGCGTGTCTAAGTTAAATATTTAACTGGAATAAGGAGCGAAGATAGTTGTTTGGCTTCGTGCTTCCTTTGTATAATAACGGTAACTTTATTTACCCTATTAATCATATTTACACGTGGATTGTTCCCATCCAAAGTTGGGGCATGATAAATTTTCGCGAACAAAATGATAAATAAATAATGGAACTAAATAGCTACTCCCTGACATTTACTTCCGTCTATCCCGAAACAAAGGCGTAACTTAAATTACGCACTTCGAGGGCTGTTGTAACATTTACATCATATATTATTCATTCGCGGGAATAACATCATGTCGGGATCTAATTTCGTATTGATTTTGTATTGGACGGATCAAAGTAATATTAGTCGAGGAAATCTGCACATGGAGAATCAACAAATCGGAAACATCCATTCCATCTTCTTTGTGTGGAAAAGAAGATGGGAGCTGTTTAAATAAGAAGTGGTACAAGCCAAAAGAGCTTTTATTAAAATGAATACATGCCTGTGTATCGAGTATATAAAATTCTTGAGCAGCTATATGACTTCATTAAATATAAAGTATGACAATTTAAGGGGTATTCTAGTTTAAAAGCACAAATTTTGAGTGTGTTTTTAAGTTCGATAAAGAGAAATAAAATATATTTTAAAAATGTTATAGGCTGGTAAATGTAAGGGGTGAAAAAAGGGTTTGTCCTTGTTGACACGATTTCAACCCATCTAATAATCTAAAAAAATATATAAAAAAGATTCTTAATTAATAAAGATGTCGTTATAGTTTCTATATCAAAGAAAAACAAATAATATTATTTTCGCAAAATGGCGACTGTTTAAAAAAGTCGTTTTTTAGCCTTATTTTTTTACAGTTTTATTTTTTTTTAAATAGTTAAAAATAAAATTTTAACAAAGATTTGGTAGGGACAATCAAAAATTATATAAACAAACATTGATATCAAATTTGAAGTAAATCAATCAATTAAAACTTGAGATATCATGTCAACCGTGTTTAAAAAAGTAGTTTTGAGAAAAACGCGTTTAAAAATTTCATTCTGGTAGGATCAGCTTAGTTGCCGCGACATAAAAATAGCTATAACTCTGTAAATAATTGAAATTTTGTAAATTCCTTTTGATAATAAATTTTTAAAAGTCTAAGTTTTTAAATTATGTTAAAAGCACAAAATTGATTTTTTTTTTAACGTGACTCATCTTTTTAACGTCATATATCCAGTCATAACTCGCTTTACGGCCTACATACATTTCGATAAAAGTTGGCCGTAAAGCGAAAAGCCGTTAAAAATAACATATTAGAGAAAGCTTTTTACAACTAGTTTGTATCGAGACACGGTTCAAGAAACGCGTATTTTACTGTTTATTTATTTTTTTGTTCTGAATTTTTTTACAAACAATATTAAAACCAAACATCCCTGTATAATATTAACATCATTGAATATTGTTTTTATTCGACCGTATCATAAAGGCAAATGAAGTAAACTTCAGATACATTCCTACAAAAAGAAGACTCAATTTATTATTTGATAATGTACTGAAGGCATTCGAGGAATCTGTTCATCGTCAAATAATTGGAGTATTTCTAACTATGTTTGGTATCCATACATAGTTGATGAGTGCTTTCATCGTATAAATAAATAAGAAACTAGATAAAATCTATAGATTGTAGCTTATCGCACTGGAACAAAATTTTTATCTTAACTCATACTCATAAATATGACCAAACAGTATTTTTTTGTGTAGAAATCTTTATTGAATAACACGAAGATTTTCATCATCCCAAATACAACAATTTTGCTTTTAACGAATCCAACCATTGCGAATTGAACTTCATCCTTAAACAAAATTTTGCTTGAAAACAGTACATTTCCCGATCGTTTGTTTGAAACATGCAAATGCGTTGTAATATAAATCTGTCCATGGTTAAAATTGTACTATCTTCTACTTAATCAAAATGGCTTATAATATTTAAAAAAACCTCATCTGTAAATATTATATAGTGCTAATATCTAGGCGTAACACTTGGATGACTCTATATTTGTGGAATAACTTTAACTTGTTTAAATCAATTTTTTTCCAGAATTAATCCAAAAGACCAGATTTATAATTTTCACACAATTTACATTGAATTTCATCGTAATGAAATTGATCTGGATAAGATTTTTTCTTATTAAGAACTCTCCAATAAAGAAGGCATGAACTGAGATCCAATTTCTACGACAAAAGATGTCATTAAATACACCGAGGACTTTTCATTGTCCCCAATTGAAATTTCCTTTCAATTATATTATTTTTCAGTACTTGGAAAAGATAATTTGAGAATACATCCTGCAAAATTTGTATTATTTTGAATGTTCTGATCAAATCTGCATGTGAAATTGAACATGTATTTCGATTTAATAGCACGCCTGTGCTGTTTATAATTTGTATTTGCAGTGTCAAAGTTGCTTTCCATACAATTTGAGTCCTATTGTTCAATGTCAATAGCTTACAAACGTTTTTCAAAGTTCCACAGTGGCAAAATAACTTTGTCCATGGAACTACGTATAATGCCGTAATCCGAAGACAAAATAGCAGCTCGGACATTTCATTTAATCTGGCAAAATTTGTCTTTCCTCTTTGCCCAAAGACATGAATCAACAGTTTTACAGAAATGCTCTCCCTCCCCCGTCATTCAGATTCTTTAAGCGTCTTCATCCAATTAACTATTGAGTAAGGACTCGTCAAAGGCGTCGTGTTAAATAGTTCATAAAACAGGATATTGCCTCCACTGGAAGAATCGTTTGAAATGGCTCGCATGCTTTGTCAGCTAAGAAAGCAACCTTTTAATAGGCGAAGTGAAGCCGTCACCCAACCCTCGGCGGTCGGGTGTTATCGCAGTTTTACGAGCAGTTACCTGGCGGATCCAGGAACTCTGCACTATCTCCGGACGACTCCTGAAAAACGGAGATAGGGCCAAGAGGATAAGGGTAGCACGGACTAATTACGACCTCCGGGACGCACAAGGACCTTCTTTGTCACCGGGTATGTTTAAATACAATAGGATTGCTTCACAAAGTATGCCAATTATGCCCTCTCTTGACCTTTAACGAAAACATCAAAGAGCCATATTTCCCGTCTGCCTCCTCTAAGCTCACCACTCAATGTAACGTTAAGTACAGACCCTCGTTTCATCTTTTATTTCACAATAGCCTCCCTGCCAGGAGTAGATTACGGCAATATTATTCGAACACAATATATTTCACTTTGTAACGGCTGTGTTATGTCCCCCGATAACGCGAGGAACAGATGAGCCCTTCCTGATAATGCCTATCATGACGAAATGAAAAATTCTTTCATTCGGGGGCTTTGTAATATTTCGGATATAAAATGCGACGACAAAGTCTCATTCAGCACGAAACTCTTGAATAAAATGAAGCAATTTGAAAATTGGCATAAATATTTAAATTCGACGATCGTCCTCGAATCGACTAACAATTCCATATAAAAGCTCATTATAACACATCATCAATCATCTTGTGTTTCAGTAGAACCAATATATCCACTACTTATCGTCCACACAAATCCACTTATCCCTCAAGAACGCGCAGCGTAAATCAAGCTTGTATATCAATAAATGAAGCTTAACACTGTTGATAACACACATTGTTCCTAAACTTAAACAATACGCATGTGTTTCTACAGTTTAAGAAACAAATAATGCATTTTTGAATCTTAAAATCGATTAGTTTCGGCCGATCGATAAAATAGGGGTTCAAATAGAATCACCTATGTAATTACGCTGAGTTTTAAGTATAAAATTGATGTATGTGGCTTTATACTATTTATTATGATTCTAAAAATACCCCAAATCTAATGATTTTCAATCGGATACCAATATTATTTTGTACTCTATGAAAAAAGTACAATGATTTGAATAAATATAATAATAATATTGCATTAAAAATAGAAGCAAGGTATTGAATATGATCGCTATTAGCAATATTAAGGCGTGTAGCGGTACCTTTACAGCACAATTTTGTCATCAATGTACGAGTGTATGATGAAAGGCCAGATTTCCGTCTCTGCCTACGATTGTTGCACTTAATGTGAGAGAAAGCTCTTTCTGAATGACCAAACGCACATATGCGTGATTACTCATCAACGTTGTTAAATTGTAGAAAACATCCTTAAAAATGGGACTATTTATTATGATTCTAAGATTTTCAACCTCAAATTAATTTTAAAGTTTATTTTGTCATCATCTTTTGACGATTGATGTGATGATCCTCTATTTTGTAATTTATGAAAAAAATCGTTCAAATATTTTATTAATTTATGGAAGTACAAGCGATTTTTGTGTTCGTAAAACATAGTTAGAAAATATTTAGACGTGTAGGGGTGCCTTTACAACGCGACCTTACCATCGATGTACGAGTATATGATGAGACGACATTCTCTTCGTCTCTATTTCTGATTTATTAATATTCGCACTCAATATGCAAGAATGCTCTTTCTGTATCACTTGAGTCCGAACGCATATATGCGCGTTTACTCATCAGCGGGTTAAAAAAGAGTTTTACGCAATAATCGCCTATATGCCCGGCGTCATGTGATAGACAAATCTATGTATAGCAATGGGAAAATATGAGTTATTTTGATTATAAAGTGATCTAAATTCCAAATCCTATCTTTGTTTTATAGTAAGATTCAAGGATTTAACCATGATGTATGCGAACAGTATCAAATATTCTCCAAGGGAGCCAACAAGTATTTCGAATTAAATTGAATAATTTAATAATTCAATATTACATTCAATAGGCAATCTATTTGCAGAGAACTTCTGTTGTCGGCTCGCTCAGCACTTTGATAAAGTAGCGAAGTCATCAATAGATGTCTGATTCAATATTAAAGTTTTGAAGGAGGAGATAAAACGGCATTTGCTGACTGAGTCTTTGGAGTAGCACTCCAATTCGGTGGAAATTCAATCTTGCTAAATCCTTCAGCCTTCTTAATTCTGCAATGCACGAGCGTTTCTTTCTGCCGAAGAAACCAAGGACGGACGTACTCTGTTATTGAATTTAAAAGAAATTAGGCGATCATCGGGGATTTGATAGATAGTGAATTTGGGCGTCTTTGCTATATAAATATTTACGGGAGCGTAAATCATCGAATCACGAACGGTATTTTAAAGTATGCGGGCTTTTGGTCTCTAATCAGCTCGCCGGAGCAGGAATATCTCGGGAAAATCAAGAATTCCCTTTTGTCCTGGCGCTTAAGTTGCCCGTAAAGTTTAATCAGGTACCCTATTAACCTTTGTGGAAAGCGATAAAAGCCTTTATTCGCTCTTTTCGGCCATCGGCTCCATCCCATGCTGTCCTATTTCAAGAATAATATCTCCCTAACAAATTTTGTTTTGGGTGCCAAGCGTGACTATCGAAAAAGCAATTAAGAATTTTGTTCATAGTACTAGGACAACCCATAATCAATGGCCTCTTATAAATATCAGCATATTATGGTATCAAATATTTATTTACTAATTGAGTTTATTTCACTTTAAAATATATATCAAAAATTTGAATAAATAATTTTTATAACAGAACAACCCAAGTCCAACCAATATAGAGGTTGTGTACAGAACCACCCAGTTTTATAGTGTGCGCATGCTCATTGTTATTATATTCACTACAATGATTTTGGGTCATATTTATCATAATCACTATCCCAAAAGATACAGAGGAAATTCTTTAAAACGTTTATTTTGATTTCATTTGGCAAAATGCATTGTTTTATGACGTAAAAATCAGTGCATATAGCTATTCGCTGTTATCTGAAGATAGTTTGTGCGGCATTCTGAATGCCCTTTTAACTGTAAAAAATAAAGATAATTGAGCGATTTTCATTCCACGACAGACGCGATAAACACTACCTCACTTTAATGGCTATGAAGACTGACTAACAAGTCATAACTAGGAAATCCAATCCCGAGCGAAAATTTCAATCCCGGGACATCGGAACTGCATTAAACCATCCTAGGATCGGGACTGGGATTTTCAATCGTTTAAGAAATTATATTGATAAATTTGATCAAAAGTTACTAATAAGTCCATTTGTTTAATTTAAAAAAAAATGAAGGTGAAAGAATTTTATTTCATTTAAGAAATTATATTAAGGAGGAATACAAAAATTCTGAACCCCGTATCCATTATATTACATATCGATATTCCCATTATTAGAGTGGAAGTGTAGTAAATACATCACCGGTAGGGAAAGGTTAATATAACAATTTGAAAAACATATATGTACTGGATACATGTATACATATATTAGACGATTACTACGACCCCTAGACGTCGCCTAAGCTCGCCAAATAATAGTTACGCCACTGTTTCCAAGCGTCCAGATTTCGGCGAGAATTTGTCGATTTAGTAGCCTTCAACGTGCTGATGAGGAGTACGATTTCTGTTAGATAAAACATTCAATCCAGAATTTTTCGGGATTACGTTTACTAATCTCGGGATTCATGAGCACCTAAAACAGTCCGGGATCCCGAGATTGAATTCCCTAATCATAACGAGTACAAATTTGTCATATTCTATCACAGCAGATCAAGTTATCGGACATATGACATGAGTTGCGGCTCTAAAAATTCTTTCATCGTATTTTTTGATCAGACTTCGTATCTCTAAATATAACACATCGCTCAATAAGTTCATAGGATAACATATAATTATCGCTACTATTGAAAAATCCGTATAAATTTTAGAAAGTAACAACATTCAAATAATACGTGCCGAAATTTCAAGACAATCTGAGGCTTGGTTTACAAGTTACAGTGGTTTTAGTGAATCCACTTTTGTAATTTTCAAAGAAATTGTTGATAAAATATAGCTTTTTAATGGAAAAAATACCATTGACGCAAAGAAATGGCTTCAAACGGCAATATTTTCAACATTGTACATCAACATTTGTCCATGAGAAAGCTCTGCTCGAAGTGAGTACCGCGTTTGCTCACAGTCGATTAAAAACAACAACGCGTTGAAAGTTAAGAGCGCTATTTAGAGCTATTTCAGCGCAATAAAAAGAGTTTTTTTTCATGCGATATTTGATATAAATAAAACATAAATCCATCATTACATTCCAGAGTCAAATTGATATTCTCCGGATCTGGCTTTCAGCGTCTACTACCAGCTTATAGACCCAAAAATAATGCTCCAAAGAAAGAGATTGACGAATAAAGTCGAGTTTTGTCTAAAAGTTATTGTTTTTTTAAGTTATCCTACGAACTTATTGAGTGATGTTTTATATTGTATATGATATATTTATCAACATATTGTATTCATATAGTATATTGGCTTTTGAAATATTTTAATTTCCCATGTTTACAAGAAAAACATCCCTCCTACCAAATTCTCCCCATCATAAATACATACAATAATAACGTTAAATTTTATTCGAGTTTTTTGATAAAAGAAAATAACGGTCCCATATTTTTCTCCGGAATAATGGAATAGGAAGCCGGCCTCCTTTGATGCTAACCCAGTTTAGTCAAAGTGTAAAAACAAATGTATGTAGATTTACATAGGACAATGCGGACAAAGTTTGAAGGTTACATTCGAATATAATATGAAAGCTTTCCAACAAACTCACACTACTAACATCAAGAACGCCTTTTATGGAAGATATTCAAATGAAGATGGGGAGAGAAAAAAGTTAAGTCAATCTCCATTAATACAATCCAAACTTTGTTATTACCCTTACGAGAATCGCAGAATACATGAAAGCCTCATTATTCGGATTTTTTTTTTAAAGTTGCTTTAAAAGTAACATTTACGACCGGGACGTGATGAAAGACTCACCATAAGGACACAAGCACTGATAGGTGGTTCCGTCGTGGCCCTGGGATATATCCACACATATCCCGTTGTTGGTGCATGGCGATGGGAAGCAGGCGTCCTGTTCCTCACAATGAGGTCCCACAAATCCTGGACAGCACTGACATTCATATCCTTCCTGCAAGAAAATAATAATATATAAATATAAAGTATGTTAGTGTAGTATTCCAATGAGCGAGCGTTTAAAAGCCCTAAATTCATACAATATTGGTCATTTATGAATATGTATGGGCAAACTAAATTTAACTAACGTGATTCTCATCCTTGGGAAGATAATGAAAAGGTCCTCGTCCTGCAATGGACCACTTGTGGCACAATATTGTGCCATTACCATAAGCAGCAAGTCGCCGTCAAGATGGCTAATTGTAACCGCAAGTGTAAATTTGGCGCCAACTGCATATGAAATTAATGCAGTAAGTGGATCTATATTGTTGGTGGCGTGGACAATAAATATCCTCATTTTAATTCTTGATTTTTTTTTCGATATCGAAATGTATATTGTTATGGTGATTTATGATTATCTAACCCGTCGATTAGTAATCGCGCATATATGCGTTCGAATTTGACTGATACGGAAAGAATATTCTCGCATGCTGAATGCGAAGATTAGTGAATCTGATACAGAAACGAATACAGTATATTGCCTCTCATCATACACTCGATAGCAGGATCATACTGTAAAGGTACCCCTACACGTTTAAATATTTTCCATCTTCATTTTTGCTTAAATCGCTTATATTTATATAAAGGAATACAATTTTTGCACATTTTTTTACTTCATAAAGTTCCAAATAGAGAGTCGTCGCATTAATCATCAACAGATGACGACAAAATAAACATTATATTAGTATTTATCCAGTTAGAAGTCATCAAGTATTGGCTCTTGCAATGAAGAATCTAAAACTGGGAAGATTGCTAATAGTACAGCAATTGTAGGTCATTATAGCGAAATGCCGTATAAATAACGACCGTATAGAGAGGCCCATTGTAAGGTATTTTTTTAGTTTAAGGTTTTATCTGAAAGTAATAATTCTGAGGGTCTTTTAGACCCCATCGCATTCAAACCGTGTAAAATAACATAAAGTGTTCCGTTGTTTTAAATATTTTGATAGCATAGAGTATTTCAGCTAAAATATTAAACGCCTTGGCTATATTCTACGTTATCGTCACGCACACTCTAGCTTCGTCCTGAACCCAATATTTGTACGCATGTCAGTATGCAAATATCGGTATGTGGGTTAAAAAGTCAAACCCACACACAAACAGTTCCGCACGCAAGATCGTGCAAATATTTCAAAGAAATTTACGTTAATTCCTTCCACAGGGTTTCCGCTCTATATTCGCCTAGGTGCCCAGGTTGCCAAGAAAATTGCATACGTGATATTCTTTCTCGTGGCCATCCTTATTATTTCTTTAAGTTGGTACAATGATGGAAAAATCATAGCTGAGGGCTTTCAAAATATGTATGCTTCGCGCAAGTCTCTCGACTATGGCTGTTTGCATTTCATCTACTTTATGCCTGTCGTATACAAGACCGTTTGTATGTTATGTTTGCCCAAAACCGACAATAAACATTTGATCGTGGCCCATAATTTCAAATTTATACAAATTGCGCTTTCTATGTGACTAAAAATATCCTGTAATATTTACTTTGGCGTCCAAATATAGCATATTGACTAAAATTGGATTGACTAAACGAACGTCAATAATATCCGCGTTTAAAACAATTATAATATAAAATAACAAGAATATTTCTTTGCTTATCAAGTAACCATGTTATATTTAATGTCAATTTGATCAATTCTTCCATACATATTTGGAAATATGCGGTAGAAACACTTCGTTAAAAAATGTGCATATGATAACCGCGTAAAAAACCACCGTATAATGCAGAGAATGAAACTCAACCATTTTATCTAATAAATTCGAAATATTATTAGATAAAAATGTGCTTATAAAATAATCAAAAAGTAGTATTTTTGTATATTTTTAACATTATTCTCCAACTTCAGACCCAACGTCACTGGATTTCTTCGCCTGGGAACGTGCCATATTCCGTGGCTTGCACGGTCTCCTGATCTGACACCAGTGGATTTCTTGGTCTATTAAATTTATATTTGGCGTTTAACTTGGGAAGTCCATCACTGAAACGTTTTATTAATTTAGCAGGCCTTTAGGAGTGATTGCTTGTCTATTTTACAAATTCTCCAATTCTACAAGCTCTTTAAGAAGGGCCAAGAGGCTGACGAACCCTACAGTGAACATCCAACAACTTCCTGAATATACAAAATTTTGAGGTGTGTGTATGATTATTTGAACTGTGATCGATGGTTGAGCCTTCAAAATAACAATCTATTATATTTTCATCAAATATTTGAACACAAAGACGCATGAAAACTTCATCACTACAACGCACCAAGCCACAGCATCTTCGTTATCAACGATTTCCTGGCCAGGACTCGCGCCCCATAGACTCCCCAGACTCCTTACAGCCCTGATCTGGTTTTCCTAGACTTTTTTTAAATTTGAAATGGAAACATTGGGATACGCTTAAAAGCATTCAACCTCATGATACATCGGCTCTAAAGGACATCTTGGAGTAAGTCTTCCAGGCCTGACATCATCGCCTCCAGAAGTATATCAACACAGGAGAGTGCTATTTCGAAGATTTTTAACTAAGCTGCTGTTAAATATTCTAAAAAAAATGCATTATCAACTGGCAAATATAGCCATAACTATAGTCTTACTTTGACCATTCGTTAATATCTTAAATTGGCAGATAAGCACGAATCAAGTCGAGCCGAATAGTCTATTCTTTGGGATTTTTTTTTAAATTCACGAAGGTGTTTTTTCCTCTCCCACCTTAAACTCCCATTCAAAATGTCTGTTTAAGAAAATAGTCGATTTTTTTCAGTTCAAGATTTGAAACGTGAAAAAAGTCGGTAAAATCAACTCCAACTCCAAAACATGGCAAGTTTTTCTACCTTTCTAAGTATATATATTGGGGGGACCGAAAAGTAATCAATTATGTCCTAAAATTGATGCGTACAATCTGGGCATCATTTCTGTCTGAATAAGATCAGTTTTTGTGACGAATTTTAACTGAAGACTAGAAGTGGATGCTATGCAATAATCCTATATGAAAAATTAATGGCTTTCTTCCGAACAAGTATTTGTTCCGAGCCCTCTATTAACACTGACAATAAAGAAGGTCCTTCTTTGTGTGTGGTCATAACTAAAAATATAACTAAAAAAGGGATCATTCTTCAAGATAACGCGAAACTGCATATTACAAAAATTGCTCAGAAAAAAATAAGAGAGCTTGGATTGGAAATTCTACCTCATCCATCTTATTCACCAGATCTTGTGTCATCGGATCACTTCATTTTTAGATCGTTAGAGCACACATTCAGACGTAGAAAAATTAACAATGTTGGAGAAGTATAAAAGCACTTAGATCAATTTCTCAGTGAAAAATCAAAGGACTTTTGCAATAATGGAATTGTTAAATTACCTTTACGCTGATAAAAGTTAATAGAAAATTATGAAAATTATTTTGTTGATTAATATGTAAGATTTCTTTTAAGACAAAAAAATTGGGATTTGCCTATTATACCAACGAAAAAAAAGAAATCTTATGATGATGTGATCTAACATGAGGGTTAAATGTATTCTAAAATGGCACGATATTTCAATTAACATTCCGAAATGCGATAATCTCTAATCGGTAACTAATTAAAAACCAGCCTACTTCCATGATTTCGCTGTTTGGGACCGCATTTGTAGAGGGATTCATTTGATTATCTGCCTTTTGATAGTCGTATAATGCATGTTTTATGTAATTTAAATATGCTAGTATTAGATGTTGGCTTTCTTTGCGAATAAAGTTTCACCCCACGTACGCGTCGTGGTGGTTAAGTGAAATTTGAGATAAATGCGTCTCTTATACACCCGCTGAGCGTAATTTGATTATCTGAGCATCACGGTCGTTAAGCTTATTCCAAAGGTCATAAAAATATTTTCCGAAGGCACTAATACCCAGAAAGGTCGCAAAGTAAACCATATAACCTATCATCGTGTGAATTATGCCCTCCGTCGCTATCTGATCCTCCGGAGCGGCCAAGAAATTCGTTTGGCGCACCGTAATGGGGCCGAATGAAATCCAATTTCTTATATTTTAATTTAAGACTCTGGCAAGGGAGGATTCCGGTCTATTGCCAACAGTGTCATTGGGACTATGCAGTCGGTGTGGTCGGGAAAAACCGTAATAAAACTGTCAAGTTCGCGTAAGGGATTTTAGCGCCATTTTGAATACGCGCCTCCCATTATTATATTCCAGAACGCATTGCGGAATTGAATAGTCCCTAATAAAAAACGAAGAGGGCGAATGGTTGAACATGAATACTAAAATATTATATGCATAAAAATATTCATCGCCGGTACAATCAGTCGAAACATTTTTGGTGGGATTATGGTGATATCTAGACAGTCAAGGAATTTGCATGATCATTTCGAGAAGGGTGGTACGAATTCTTCCGACTTCATTTCGTTACTCTCAGATCTACATCATACATATATTCCAAGCAATTTTCTTCGGTTGTATTCCTTATTGTATAATTTTAAAGATATGGGGGATCAAGTCAAACAAATTTCAAACGAATTGCTTAAAAAAATACTTTCATTTAGAGCGATAATAATACACTACTTTAAAAAAAAAGAAGAAATTAAATAATGTAAATGATTTCAAAGGATAACATATTGCACCATCACAGTTGGGTAGGGTCATCCAAATCCCGGGTAGCACCCCCTTTCCACGTGCCCGACAGTGCGATCGTGGTAGCGCGCGGGTACGTTCTTATTTCGGGCCGTTATGTAGCCAGACGGATGGATGGATGGACGGGCATCGAAAAGAAAGACTCTCGTCTTTATGCGTATGAAGAAGAAGAAATGTTGCTATATGTTGCTGGAATATCTGATTAAGGGCTAGGTAGTTTACACCATTTATTACTAGCTTATTTTTTTTGTTTTTGGTAATTTTATTTTCAAACAAGTTTTCTTTCGAAACGACTTTTTTTCAACTTCTAGGAACTCTAACTCAAAAAGTTATAGACCAATTGTTTAAAGTATCTATATATAATTTTTCATACTTTATCGTAATTATAGTAAACTACACTCAGGATACCCGTTGGGTGAGCGTTCAAAATAAAACTCGGTGGTAATGCTACCTTCAATATCGAGCGAATGAGGAGGTGAATGTATGACACAGACGAAATGGATGTAACCCCTTCCTGTGAATGGATATTGAAGAGGCCCATAGTTCTGTAGTGGACTGTTAGTGGCTGCACTATGATGATGATGATAGTAAACTAAGGCTTGGAATGATATTATTACTTAAAGTGTATTTTTTATTGCAAAAAAGGTGCAAAAAATGATTAAATAATCGTATCATTTTGTTTAAACTTTTTTTTTTAATTTTCTGAATAAAATTTAGTTCAGCTTATAACGATTTACATTATTAATAAAATATCAATATTATATTGATTTTAAATAAAAAAATTAAACTCTGATATATCCAGCGGAAATGACAAAAAAAAATCAAATGTACTTCAAAATATTCTTTACGTTTAAAAAAAACTACTATTTATTCCCAGTTACAAAAAAAAATACGAAAATATGCTTTAAAATCTGCTGCGGGAAGGACGTCTTCCCGCCACCGAGGCTAACCGACGACTACCGCCTTTTGCGCGTCACCACCCAATCTTTCTTTTAGACGCATTGTATCCGCAACGCCACAAAATATGGCGCTGTTAAATTAATACATTGCGTCTAGAAAGAGACGGCAGATATTGCTGTTAATCTGGCGAATTAAATCTGCTCAGATTAACTGCGCCATTACATGGGGATGATAATTCATCCATGCTACACTATCGCGAGATTCCTATCTGTAAAATGTATGTTAAATAAACATTTTGATTTGGTCGGATAGAATGTGGTTTTTTATTGAAAAATAAAATGTTCGTTTGGACTTATTGTATTGGAAATGCGGTGCGATCGCGTAATTCTAAAAGCGCCGCTAGATGGCGCTACATGCATTAAGAGATTTTTCACATTAAAATGTTTATCTCCCGCTACATAAAAGCGTTTTGTTTGTTTGTTTGTGTATCTGTTCTATCTTCAGTCTTTGTAAACAGTCGAGTTGACAGGAAAATAAAATTAGCTGGGCGTTTTCGCGTCTAACGGGCCAGCATTGGAGTGCTCTCGTCGCGAGTGACTATTGAATGTTTATTTTTTTCGAAAGCATCCCTTTTGAGAATTACCATTTGAAAAAATGAGCCCGGGGCTATTTCGAATAAATAAACGAAGGCAAGTCGGGCACGCGGCCAAATTCCGAGCTTTCCCAGAAAGTCAACTTCACATAATGTAGCGGTTATGAATCTATTCACAGGGAATTGAACACGGCCCCTGTATAAAACAGCCTTTAATTATCCCACTATGAATGCGAATTGCGACGTTTGTTTCCCACCAGAGAAAATCTGGACGTCCGCGGGAAAAATATGACGAAAAAATAATTTTTCGTGCAATTAATCACGAAAAAATGTTATTTATCGCACAAAGGATTGCTCGAACAATGAAAAATGTACTAACAATAAACCAAGTTTTTAATCTGCGTTCCTTAAATAAGCACAATGATCTTTATTTGGGTCAGGCTTCTCGGGAATGGAATTGAAGAAAGGGCCAAACCAAAAAGGCAATGAAATCCAGTTAATTAAAAATGTTTCGAAAGTTTTTTCCAAGCTTTCATCGCGTTTGTGACGAACGCAATAAATTCTTTCTTTGGTATTATGGCGTTCACATTGCTTTATCTTTTTGACCCTTTCAAAAAATAACAACGAAAACTTTTGATCCGTGATCTCTTTAGAAATACCAAAATAAACATGAGTATATTTTATCAATATTTTTATATTGGATGGAAATCTATAAGAGCGGGAGGAGGAGTGCAATATGAAATGTTGGTCAAAAACTGTCAAATAAGCACCACTATTAGCAATAATAAATATCAAATTCATATGACCAACAAAAACAGTGGATTATCAAGACGGAGTTGGGGAATGAATCATTAATAATATTTTTTAACGTTACACGCTACAATGGTGTCAGAAGTGGAATCCACAGAATGTGTCCGCAGCGCCACAGAAAATGTCGCTGTTAAATTGACACATTGCATCTAAAGAGAGACAAAAGATGTCGCTGTTAATCTGGCGAATTAAATCAACACAGATTAATGTGTGGGGATGATTTTTCACCCATACACATATAAAAAAATATTCGCGAATAACATTCTTCGTATTGACCAATATATCTTATATTTCTACCATATTTAACTTATTTTCTTATCAGATTACATTTTTGAAAGAGTTTGAAAGCTTAATAATAGTTTTAAAAAGTAAACATTTGAGAAATAAATGGCTCGAAGTGCAGTTCGTTGAGAATTGGGAAAAATACTTTTATTGAAAATCCAGAAAGAAAACAGGAGGAGCAATTTTAAAAAGAAAAAGAAAATATTGCAAAAGAATGCTTAGATTCTATGCCAAAAATAGCATGCCGCCGTTATAGAGCAAGCAGTCCAATAAAATGTTCCTATTTCTAGAATGGCATTCAAAGTCCAAACTATAGCACTAAATATAAATCCATTTTCATTGAGCAGATTTCCGGAAGGTATGCACCAAGGAATATTTCATTATTTAGTCTGCGAAAGAACAAATGCTGCATATCTATACAAGAATTTAATTTAAAAACTCAAAAAATCAAATCTTATGCTATTGTAATTAAAAAATGGCTATATTCTAAAATAAATAATAAGCGTTTTTGCCATATCTAACATTAATTAAAAGCATATTTTTACACGGCTCCGTGCGATTTTCGCATAAAAGCAAGAACATCTTGTATGATCTTATAGTAATTTTGTTTTTTATTTATATTTTTAATATTATTGATACGTAATTTCATACGAATGCACGCAAAAATTACTAACGTACGCGTTCTAAAATGATCTAACGTGTATGTATGCTCAAGTTGATGTATGATCTTTGAAGTGTGATGAAGTGTTAATAATCTCATATAGCACATATGTCTTGACGAAAACTGTATTTATAATTGCGCTCTTCGCCTATAATACCGTATAAGATACGTAACAACCATTCAAGGATAAAAATTATGAAAACGAATCATGCTTGTTCACATATATCCTTAACCCATTGATGAGTAATCGCGCATATGTGCGTTCGGACTCGAGTGATGCATAAAGAGCATTCTAGCACATTAAGTGCGGAGATTAGTAAATTGAAGACAAATACAGAAATAATGTCTTGCGTCTCATCATCATACGTCGATGGTAAGGTCGTGCTATAAAGGTACCCCTACACGTTTAAATATTTTACAACTGCGTGGTCTTGAGAGAAAAACAGCTTTATATTTTATTTTAATAATGATATTTTGATCCCAAACTTTAACAAATACAATAGATATATATATTATTATATCGACTAAATTAATATAATAAGCATATTTTTGTATGCGTTCGAGCTAGGATTTTGTAATAAATGTTGAAATAGTTTTATATATTTAATAAAAAGAATCATGGGGTTATCAAGTACTGTTTTTGGGGCGTTTCAGGACTTGCCGAAGATTATAAATTTAAACAGAACTTGGTCGTTATCGAGGGTTATTATTATGCGGAGCATGGAAAGTGAAAATCATCTGTCGATATCTGAGATGCGGACGGCAGGCGCTTCGTAGAGGATGTCGGTTTACATACATTACGTAGGCTCCAAGGACTCGACTTCCGGAAACTGGGGGACTTCCCAAAGGGGTAAATAATGCAAATGACAATCGGATTCGGAAACAGATGGCGTGACTATGTTGAACCGTTTTGATATAGATATGGCGTAGATGCGAGAGCGGTTGTCGGCTCAAGAGACAAAAGCTTGTTGAATATTTAAGCTCAGCCTGACAAATTTTCCTCTGGGCTATGTTTTTAATCTATTTTTGGATATCCAGCTTCCTTCGAATTAAGGATCGGCTATGAAAACTCTCCTGCCGAATATATTCAAAGTGGAATTGGTTATTTCACGATTAGATCATGCATAAAGAACCAGAGCAATGGTACTTAATTATTAAATATAGAATTCAAGAAATCGAAATTTGGATATGACATACGCTTTTTCTATCGGTAGTGCCAAAAATACGTGCCGTTTTTACACTTCTGTTCAGAAAAGCTATAAAAAAATATGGGTGCATATATTTTGTAAAGCTTTTTTTGCTATAAGCTTTGAAACAATCATTTTTAAATTTGTTCTGACCGGTCTAACCGTCTGAACGTGTACATTTTTTGCAAAAAAACCCCTTCAAAATGGAAACAAATCAAACTCTTTTCCAAAAAAAAGGCGACACTGCCTCTAGTACCCATAAAATCATTTATGATGTATACGGAGATAACTGTGTTGCCATCAGGCTATATTTAGTTGCTGGATGAATCAGGTCGTAGAAGGACTAAAATACTGAATAACGACATTCTACAAAATTTGGTGGAGTCAAATCCATTGAAGAATTAGTGAAGAGAGTTGGATTAACTCACTTATCTAAGTATCAACATTTATTGGCGATCAAACTGGTCCAGAACTCATCAATAAGCACAATGTCATCCTACGACACGACAACGCAAGACCCCATTTAGCGAAAAATGATATAAAAATTGCACGTATTAGGTTGTCACATAAGTTTCTTTCGCAAATGATATGATGTTCGCGAAATAGCTATAATCATCTGACAAAATTGGGCTACATCTATTGTTCAGATGTGTGGCTTCCTCATGAACTGGCTGACTATGAGAATATTCAACGTAAACGGTCTTGGACCAAGGGTACATAAGCTTTAACTGTAGCTAAACCTGGCCTACATCCAGAAAAAGTGTTCCTATGCATTTGGTGGGACTGGAAGGGGGTAGTTTATTATGAGCTACTTCAGCAAGGTGAAACGATCAATTCAACAAAATATTGTTTCCAACTAGATAATCTAAAGGATACAATTGCCAGAAAACGGCCAGAATTTGCGAACAGACGAGGCGTTGATTTTCATCACGATAACGCCAGGCCTCATATGTCTTTGCTTGTCAAAAATAAATTATTATCATTTGACTGAGATGTTTTACCTCATCCTCCATACTCTCCGGAAATTTCCCCTTCAGATTATTATTTATTTCTTTCATAAAAAAATTCTTTACGTGGTAAAAATTTTAATTCAAAAATCGATATAAAAATGTACCTTGATCAATATTTTGCCAACAAACCTGGGAAATTTTGGCAAGAAGGCATTATGAGGCTTCCGGAGAGACGGAGAAAGGTAATAGAACAGAATGGATCATATATTATTCAATAAATTTTGATATAATACGAGTTATTGTATACTTTTTTCTTAATATGAAAACGAAAGAAACTTATTGAACACCCTAATATTTTTAGCACTACCGATAAATTTGAAATCATGTTTTATAATGCATTTCTATATGCATAACTCGTTCACCACGTCATATGATCTGCCATGTCTTCCAAAAAATGATTTTTAAGCATCAAGCCTTATAAGAAAACTTTCATGCCAAAATTTCAACATTTTTTTTATGTTTCACAAATGTTTGTAAGCACTCATAAAAGGATTTTTCATGCTTTTAGGGCATGGTAGTAAAAGTGATAACACTATCATGTCCAACCTCATAAACGTATTCCATCAACATTTCATTCCTTTTATCTCGTTACCACAATCCCGGAGCTTATATCAAATCATACGAAATTAATTTCGCTAATAAATATAAAATTGCTCGAAAATTTTCTTCGGAAAACTCGGATAGCTATATGTAAAATTCCATTGTCGGAAAAGTCCTTGAGGGTAGGTATCATATTTTCCCTTGGGTCGGGACGCACGTGTTATGTAAAAATCCTTCTAAGTTAGGGATAAAAATAGAAACAATTGTGCTCAAGTTGTCTTTTGAAAATAAATTCGCAACGTATCCTTTCATTCGTTGTACCAGTTTACTCAAAAATCGTCAAGAGATTTGTCCTTTGCGAGACTATTGTGAGGCATTTGTGAGCTAGAATACCCTAAAAGCTCCTACCCTAAAAACTTCATTCGTTCTTAATCTGTTATGTAAAATGTTTGCGGCTTTAAAAACTCAATAGCCATGAAATCATTCGAAACGTTGATAAAAAATCGAAATAAGTATCTATTATATACATTTAAATACATATTTTATAAAAGTATATGTAATTTTATATGATTTCGTCGTATCTTCAATTTTATCTTAATAAGCTAAAATCAAATACTTCGGCTCGAGCTGGAGTTTAAACATAAAATAACACATCACTCAATAAATCTGTGGGATTTTTTTTAAAGGAATTTAGAAAAAACTCCCCCAAAAGAGGAAGGTAAGGGTTTAACCTTAAAACTGCAAGCGAATGGAAACATCAAGATCCATTAAAATGTGATGACATTTTTAAATTCATCAATATGTGTCCCTAACATAATGATATTTAGGTATTGACCCCTTAAGTGGATATGACGTATATATCCGTCAAGACCAAAGTCCACGCAAAGTGGGTATGACGAATATATCCGCATTGTGAAAGTTAAGCAAACCTCAATGGAAAATGACGGTTATGTCCGATTGCAGTGTTACATACGTTTGATGTAAGAATTATTCTGGTGGGAACTGACTTGTTCGAACTTGATGATATACTATTTTCGTATACTGAATATAACGTATGTATCCGCTAGCGGCGAAAAGATCGCGTCACTACGGATGACACTTTTAACAATGAAACATAACAAATCACCGAGTCTGGCGCTTCACCCATTAATGAGTAATCACGCATATGTGCGTTCAAACTCGAGTAATACAGAAAGATCATATATTCATACATCGAACCGTTTTTTTTTTCACAGAGATATAGAAATAGAGAGTCATCTTATCGATTATGAACAGATGGTAACAAAATAAATATTGGTACGTATCCGGTTGAAAGTCATTAAGTATGGGGTCTTCTTAAAATCATAATATCAATTATATACTTAAAACTTTGCGTGGTAATAAAAGTCATTCTATTTGAAACTATTGTTTCTATTGTATCAATCAGCCCAAATTTATGGATTTCAATCGTCAGCAAATGCATTATTTTGTTACTAAAATTGAAAACACACATGTTTATGCGATGAAATGAACGAATAATGTGTGCTATCGACAGTGTTAAGGTTCATCTATTGATATACAGGTTTAACTCACGCTGCGCGGTCTTGAGAAAAAAATGGGTTTATGCGGGTGATATGTAATTTTAAAAATATCTTTAAAAATGCATTGGTGAATATATATGTACATTGTTTCAATTTACTACTTATTGATGTCAAATATAATCTCTCACAAAGCATGCAAATAATATTTTGTGACACAGAGAACCAGCGAGAGATCCATGTTACGAATATAGTTAAGAGACAAAAACGAAATAACTGGATAAGGGACCAGGTAAACCTGACAGATATAATTGAGAGGGTTGCACAACCGAAAAGATATTGGCCTGAAAGTATTCCAACAAAACGTTGTCCAAGGAAAGAGGATGAAGAAAACCAACTAACCAGAAAGGGTTTCGCCTCAAAATGACAAAATTTGGTTAAATATAAATAGAATAAAACTCAACAAATTGTATGTTTATAATGTAGACGAATTTGGAGACTGAGAAAAATAATGTCCGTATTTAATGGCTTACATTTTCATAATAAATAGAACAAATTAATACATATTTAATTAATGTATGGGATTATAATGGGATGATAATAATTCTTATATTTTGTTATGAGACCCTGAAACACAGCACTTTTGTTTAGGGTGTGTGCGCACATTATCCTCTTAAGGGAAGTTTCATAAATATCTGAGAGCCAATGAGGCGGTGTGGTTCGGGGGTGGGTCAGGCAGGTGAGCAGGATACCCGCGAGGGTCCTGTTAGGTCCCGGTGACCTTAACGATCAATTAGCGGGGGCAGCTACCGACCCCTGGATTGAAATACATCCCTCGAAGGGCGACAGTCCATTAACGGCAACACTTGTGTGCGCGCGCCCGCTTGATAATTTCAAACATCCCCATTATACTCCAGAAGTAATTTACAATGATAATAAAAATGTACAATGGAAGGAAAATAGCGTTTTCCTTCTTTGAGCTAACGGGACGCTTTTGCCGCATTATTTATTATTTTTTCACACGAATGGAAATGAATCCGTCCGGAAAATGCGCGAGCGGAAGTGTGACCGAATTTATTTAATACGGCTCTATTCTGATTTTCCTCCCCCGACGTTCACATTATTTGTTCCATATTTCCCAAAAGATAATTACGTTTATTTCATATTCTAATAGCATATAAAAAAAATAATTAATATTTATTAAAACCTATCTGGGAGCTATTGACATAGAAAAGGCCTTCAATATAGTATGCAATTAGCTACAACTTTACTTTTAATTGAAAAGTATATATTAACAATTTTTTCGATGTTAATTAAATTGCATTCAAATTGGATAATAAATACTTATTAACAAAAAAATATACAATTTTCATGAATCTCAGCACACATTCTTCATTATCAAAAAAAAACGTTGTATGGCCGCTTAACTATTAATCTGACTTATTGATTCTAGTATGTTTATTGGTCTATTTTGAAGTAGAATAGCATCTAGAAAGACTAACTACTTCACTACAGGCAAACCTTTTCCCCTCCCCCCCCCTCCTTTATAAATTCTTTCCTACGGGTACGTATTGAGATTGAGCCCTGCTGTAAACACCAGCTTGATAAATGGAACTTGTGTTCTTCTAAAGCAGAAGATATATATTAGAAGCTGCAGTGAGTCAATCGTTCGGTCCGTCTAGTGCTCCTGTTATCCAATTGTTTAAAAGATTTAAGAAGAACTGGGACAAAATTGATCTAAGCGATTATAAAACAGTAGTTTATGATACCATGTCCTCAAAAATCATAGAAAATGTTACTGCAGACGGGATTTCTTTTGCTCAAAAACAACTTCAAGTGTATCAACCTAGAGACGACTATAAAGTGTTACTAAATCTTTCCATCATTTACTTTGAAAACAAAAAACATTGAAAACTTTGTGATTAGCAACTCTTTACGATTTTTTCAGATATTGGGTATCTCATCTCAGTTTTTGAAACTTGGAAGGATAACTCTGATTTTAAGACTGCAAAGAAAATCGTCTTTGCAAGTAATTAATGATATTGCTGAGTGTGGTGATTTTTTTAGTAAAATCTTACAGAAAGAAATATCCTGATACAAAAAATATAACGCTTGTGTCTTGAATATTTATGATTTTAGTATTAAAAGGGTATCCTTATTTGTAATCTAAATATTAATTCAACATGTAAAACTATTGTAAATTTAATAAACGTAATCCATAAATTAACCTGCGAGCACTTAAATTTCCAAGAGGATAATCATCCCAGCAATTATGTTGTGCACTCAGTGACTTTGAGTATCATGTTCCATATAACAGAAGTACCAATTGGATATTCATGGATATCGAATTTAACAAGATTTAAGTGGTGCAGTTATTATATTATTGGATTATGAAGTATTAGATTTATTACAAATATATATATATATTGAAGATCAGGATGATGATTTCAGAATAATCGAAGGGTCAAACGACATATGTGCAAGTATGCGTGAGTATTGAGTTAATTTTAAAAATGGTTTAAATATAAATGCTATATTTATATATCCGCCATTTATCTCTCAGAAACGCGCAGCATGTATAAAACCTGTATATAAACAAATAAACACTGTTGATAGCACACAATATTCGTTAATTTCTTCGCGTAAACATAAAAAATACATTTGGAATTATACTTGAAAATTCACAATCTCCGAACTTATGATGCAAGAATGCTCTTTCTGAATCACTAGAATTCGATCGCAAATACGCGACTGTCCTCCTCAAAGCATTAAGCTTTGAGAACAATCTAGGAAGCATTGAGATAGGTCAAGTCTTGGGATCCGACCGCTTGTCTTGGCCGCGGAAAGTTCTGATCTTCTCGTAACCGTGGTCTTTATTTAAGTCGAATAATAAATATTTGAAGTCTTCCTCATATATGGATCTCGTCTACGAACCGACAGCAAATGGACTCAAAGAGCCCCAAGGGGGGATGTTTGATGAATATGATTATTAAAATTTAAGTCTCTTCCCTGGAAACGTTTCGGAAGATGAAGGCTCGAATATAAATCTGTTAAGTTATCAATTCCCCAGAAATGTTCATCAGCTTAATTTCTCATATGTGAGACACTTCATGCACTAGCATCGTTCACATTTATCAATTTTATGATATAATGACGAAAAGTGAGCTTATTCATAAATAATGTTTCCATGTTATGAACATTTTTATAAGCACAAGTCTTAGAACAAGAGGCTATATTAAGAAGTTTGAACGCCCTTGACTCATCACATGATATGCCGCCTTACAGCTGGGGGTTTAAACATGTATTTAAAACATCGTGGGGGAGGAAAATGATGAGGAGTGAATGTGGGAATGGTGTGATATAGGTGGCCTTGAGATAAAATTTGTGTCTAGGGGAAAATTTTGAAAATAATTTTAATTATTTAGTCTTGTAGTCGTTTCAGCATCGTTGCATTGTGATGAGTCTGTGCATAATTAATAATAAAGCTCATGTTTTAAAAAATCCTCCGTTCTTACAAAAGCATTGCTTTGATCGAGTTAAATACATTGATTGATATTAAGATGGATGTCGAAATGCAAACCGGTCCATATTTCAGCATATCTTTGTTTTCCGTTTCGCTCGGATGAAAAAAATATCAATTAGCAAGTTCACAAAGTGCGGCTCGAACTTATAAAATCATTTGGGCGTTTCGAAGTTAAACAAGAGTTTTGGACCTCTCAGAAGTTTGTGCATAACTTTGAAGGTCAATCTTATTTAGCTGAAAGGAAGACTGAAGGAGATAAATTAGCGAAAAATGTAAAAGATCTGTTGCTTTTCATTTTTAGCAAGGCGACCTAAAAGTAATGAATAACATAAACCGAATTAAAATTTTTCCACGCTCCAAAATTCTTTCGCAGGCTTTTTATACACTTGTTTAATTAAATTTGCGAGCGAAAATTCTCACACTTATCAAAATTTTGTGGGGATTTATTTTTAAGTTATTTATTTAAAAGTCAGAGACTTATTTATGATAAATTGAAATTTTATCATTTAACATAAGAAATACACTTCACTAGTATGGATACATATGAATAGTTGATTCATTATAATATTCTTATTATAGAGCGCACACTATATCGTTCAAGTTCAGATCTTGTGATCAATAATCGACTGTATCTTGCGTTTTGTGATGCTGATTTTCAAGTTAAGTACACTCAAACCTTTTTTTGTGCGACTTTTTTTTGTGCGACTTTTTTTGTGCGACTTTTTTTGTGCGACTTTTTTTGTGCGATTTCGAAGTTATGCGGTTTTTTAAAGCATTTTTTTTTAATTTCATAAAGAGTACGTATCCAGATATTTTGGATAAAATAGGAAATAAATCTTCAACACAAACCGAATTTTGGAAAAAAAATAATAATTTAGTACTATGTAAATCATTTTTCATCTGCTAACGCTGAATATACGATCACGCCTTTTATTCTAGTTTAGAAATTTGAAAAAATTGTTTTCGTTTCGTAAGGTCAAAAAATGACTTGACTGAATTTTTTAAACAGTCATTTTGTGATTTTTTTTGGGTTTGAGATTATAGTGACATCTTTACGAAAATCTATACAGAACAATGACGACATTGTCACTGGGTATACTATTTCTTCCGAAGAAGAGAGTGATTTTGAGTCATACCGAAAATCGCAATGAAAATTATCATACAACGACGATTTGCCTTATTGTTTTCCTGTTTTTTTTTGACTAAAATTAAACTTTTTTTATGCGATTTTGGATATATTTTATATAGCTGTTTCAAAGTTATGCGGTTTTTAAAATCCATGGAACGCATCTTCACTTTTTCTATGTAAGTCATAGCTTTTTTGTGCGATTTCTTTTTGTGCGATTTTCCGCGGAATCTACCGCACAAAAAAAGGTTTAAGTGTAATTGAAAATTAGTATGATATTTTTGGTTAATAAAGCCAATACATCCTCGAATAACAAGGTGGGATTTAACAAGGGGGACCATTATGTATTTAACTTAAAATATCGATAATATAGAGAATAATTAAAAATATTTAACATGTTGAATGTCAACGCAAAATGCAGCAGCACACACTTGATGACAAATTTACAAGTCTGAATCTAGTTATGAAACTATTAAAATTGTTAAATCTATAAGAGGAAAGCATTTCAAAGAACACAAAGACTTGTTGTTGCATACGGAAGTGCGGTAGTTAAGCAAAGCAAAAGTTTTGCATCGTATCAGAGATCCGCAAATAATTTAATTTATTCAGCACCAACAGTCAACTGAGATAAAAATACATATCTTGGCTCTAAATATTATATATAACCCCTAAAATAGGACAAAAAATAATGCAATACATCATGAATATTTCTAAAGGGGTTTGTGCAAGATAAAAGCCATCATAACTTATATACTGATAATGATGTTGCTATACAATTTGTGGCTATTAAATAGTGAGACTACATAAGTACTGTTGCATTTGCTTTATTATATACCACATAAGCTCCATAGTTTTATCCTTGATTCCAATAAATGGCTCAAAGCAAATCCCTTCATTGTCTTGTCAGAAGTGTTAAGATAAGAATAGTTTTCTCGCAAATGAGTCTTTTATCTTCTGTCCCGTGCTTATAAAATTTCCATAATCAATTTGAAGTATAACGTGGAACGTAAAAAATGAAAGGATTGAGATTGCAGCTTTTCTTCCCAGATAAAGAATCTTTACATAAAGGAAGATTTTAGACCTGATGCCTTCAAAAACGTACGATTGAGCTTTGATCGGGAGAAGACATCATCACTTCATCGTCTTCGAACTGACTAAAGCTAAAGCACAGCAGTTCAATATCGTTATATAATAGCCACATTCTCAATTAATGTTGTGGTTTATGGAATCAATTATGGGCTTCTTTTTTTGATTTATAACTCCTTTTAATTCCTCCTTTATTCACAGTGCTACAAGATAATTAGTATGGAGTTCAAGTGCTTCAAAGGATCAAAGGGGCACGCTATCGGAGGTAATTTGACACATTTAATTCATCCCACTTATTAATTATCACCAATTTGAAAGTTTTAATTCCCAGAAATAACGACGCCGAATAAACATAGCCCCTCTTCATACGTTCAGCGAAAAATAAATACTCGAGTATATTTTACGTGATAATTGGTACTTCAAAGAGCGGAGTGTTCCCGGAGCGAAGTTTTAGTACGTATCTGGCTTCATAAAGCATTTCCTGTCGTCTTCCGCCACGCTAGTTCGCCGAAACCTTAATTCCAACTTTGTTTCAAGTTTTCAGGGATCTGCGGTCTAAAATCTTTTATTATTCCAGAGGCATCTTGCACTGTTTGGTCTCGAGTGTTTGCAACATTCCCGGCACTTGGAACGGCTTCGCGTTTTGAGGCTTTATTTCACGACTCAAGGACGTAGAGTGGGTTTTTGCCGCCCAAAGCGAAAATAATAAAATCCGTGGAGAGCTTTTATCTTCTTAATAGTTTTTATGGAGAGCCGCGAACTGCTGCACTATATTTGGCTCTTTGACAAAACCGAAATATCATTACATCTTCCATATAGCTTTTTTCCATTTTAAAGCAGTATATTTATCGGGTCCAAAACAAGTTTAATGGTAAAATTTAATATGGGCGCATAAATGTGAACTGTTGACATACAGGAAAAGAGATTGTGGTCTCGATAATAGACACAAAAATATTCCATGAAACAAATTTGATATATAACGATCGTTTTTTATCATATTTAATTTCCGTTTTGAAATGGGCCATCTTAATTTCCGTTTCATTCCTGATGTTCTAATAAACGGTCGATACAAAGCGCCATAAACCTTAAAATGTTGAGATATAGCAAACTTTTCGTAATCATTTTAAATGTGGACAAATAGATGTATCATTTGCCAAAACAAATTGTTTCCCCCAACCAAAATAAAAGCCATAATTTTGACTTTAAATTCAAATTATATCACAAATTTAAGGCTGTAAATAGGTTTTTCTTAATGAAAAACTATATTAATAATTAGTCTCACAGATCACAAACACAAATGCTATTTTGTATTAAAAAATTACAAAATATAGTGCTATTTTGAAACCATCACAAGGCAATCAAAGGGCTCGATGAATTTATTAATTTTAAAAGTGAAGACCTTTATAAAAACATAATAAAAAATTTAGTTTCTCGCTGAGAAAAAACTGTTTAAGATTAGCCTTGGCTGCGGGAGGACGTCCTTCTCACAGCCAGATCTCTTTTTCGAAAAAATACCTAGAGAAGAGTCTTTTCGTTCGACGCCCGTCCACCCCCATCCATCTATCCGGCTGTACAAGATCCGATAGAAGAACGGACCCATGCGTTAACGCGGCCATCCCGAAGAGCACGTGGGGGCGGGGAGCCGCCTGGGGACTCTGCCCCCGAGAGCACTCCCGCGTCAACGTTACAGCATTTTTATTCTTAACTAATTTTAATTTCGAACGTTCATATATTTAAATTAGTTTTTCATGGCGTATATATGTTTTTAAAAGTATGGTCGCCATCCACACTTCTTGTAGGATTCAAATCCAAGATGGCTTTTATGCGTTCATTCGCTTAACCGCGGAACTACTTAACTTCTAAATCACTTACATGTAGATATTATATTCAAAATCCGTTTTTACTAGTTGAAACTAGTTTATACTAGATACCTTTGTTACATTTAGAATTACCTAGTTATGACAAGAATTTATTATTGTTTGTTTGGACTTTAGATAAAACTATTTTTGACTATAAATATAAGTTATATTGTTATCACTGATTTCTACAGGAGCGTGTATTGAATCCAAAGCCAATTTCATTATCTGGGCCTGTTTTGCCAAGTTTAGATGAGCTTTTTCTCTAGCTGGTGTTATTTGGAACTATCAATTTGCATTTGCCACATCCTCTGTATCTTCGTTACTAAGCTGCAGGTTTTGCTTTTGTAATTACAGACTGTATTAATAAAATCTAATATTTCCGCCTTCTTTTCTTACGAAAGCAGAACATTAATTTTATTTAATGCCTCTTTGAGATCATCTTTGTCTCGTATCTCCTTATTAATAATATGTACAGACAAACTTGAAGTCATACAAGCTCTACTCATGGCTTTGTACAATAAATGTTATATATATAAATACATCCAATATAAGCTAGTTTAACTAGTAAAATCGCGTCCTTGATTACTAATCATTAGTCTCACAGACTACACACCTGGGACGTATTCGATATGAAAAGCATGATGAAAAATTAATGATGTTTACCAAATTTTCTTCTGATGACTTTTTTCATAATAAATAATATTATAGACTTGCAATATATTAATTTACAATTTTTTATGATCAAAAATATATGTGACTGTAAATAAAGAGTATTAAAAAAATGCTAAAGTATTTTCTACTTATGTTATACGATCCAAGGGTTGAAGGACTTGATTTTGTTAAGAGGTTGAAAAAGATATGTCAACATTTATACAAAGTAGTTCACTAAGGTATACAGACGAAAATAGAAGCACTCACCATAGAAATATTTGAATAGCAGACTCCTTTGTCTGAACAATCCTGGTTGTCTCCGCAATTGTCCGACTTGACAGTGACCTTCAACCTCACACATTGCGACCCCCAACTTTCGGAAACCACTGCAAAAATACAAAAAAAAGCTTTCATTAATAATATCATTGCTGATTTTTCCATCGAGGCGCGTATAATAAATTTTATAATACCCGATTAAGGATCGTTGATCCCTTCCGGGGAATTGATGCCTCCCATAGAAATACTCGCCTAGGATCCATCCTATCGAAGGGTATAGATCGAAATATAATCCCTAACAAAGCGGCGCATTCAAGAGCTCGGACATTTTCCTTGAATGGTCCTCAGATGTTTCTACGGGTTTTTCCTATTTGTACTCCAACAGAGGCAATGAAAAATCCCACGGAACAAAAGGGACCGGGGGCGACCGGTTTTATTAGGGCACTTTGCGCTATCCTAAGCCCACCGGGTAATAAAAAAAAGTCGATGGGTTGACAGAATAAACACGCACCATTGTTTTTTGAAAACAGGTTGGATCCTGCCCGATAGGTCGGGTATTATTTAGTTACGTAAACCTGACGAATTTGGGCAGCTTCGGACTGCTTTCAAACGAATTCTCATACCGATGGACCATAAACTATACGGATTTTTAGCTGTGAACACTCAATAATCCATGGAAAAATGGAATTTAATCAGATCAATAATAATATTTGAAGGCATCGCAGTCTTAAAATAAAAACATGCAAACATATTTACGCGGTAGATTGAATATAACGCGCAAAAATTATCCAAAGTCATACGATTTATTTATATATTTTCAAATTAGTTTTTAGATACAATATCCATTTACAATATCATAGCATTGCTCAATTGACCAATTGTTGTTATAATAGGCTATAATCTGAACTTTTACAATAATGGTCATGTTTTAAATACAAGTTATAGGGAAAAAATCATCATCTCTACAAATTTGGGTAAATGGAAACATTCATGTTTCTATGCAATTATCTTGATCCAGGTTTGCTCTTATTTCCTGGGGCTGAATAAGTAAAAATACTAAGGGGATTAATAAAGTTATATAGGGTTGCCGATAATTGACTGAGTTTGTAATAATAATTAAAATATATACTTTTACTATTCATAGATCATCTCATAAATAAAATTCCTATTCAGATGATCTTCTCCTATCCTATTCATCATATTGTGATGAATCGACAATATATTGGAGCGTGGGCGATTTACCATCCCCAAGCAGTAGCGCTGTTAACAGCGACATCTTCCATCTCTCTTTGGGTCGGGAGAGTCGTCGGTTAGCCTTGGCTGCGGGAAGTCGTCCCTCCTGCAGCCAGATCTCTCTCTGTCTCATGTGGAATAAATATTTGTTTAGATAAGAGAGTCTTTCTATTCCATGCCTTATATCATCACCTATTTGTCCAGCAATATCACGGCCCGATAAAAGAACGGACCATTTCACTAACGTGGCCATCCCGACAAGCACATGGGGGCGGGGATCCACCCGGGAACTCTGCCCCCGTGAGCGCCCCACTTCAACGTTACAATATCACAATGAGTGTTAGGTTATTCAGAGTAAACCGTACTGATACTCACTGCTTTAATACAATTCACCAGATTCGAACACAACGTGTCAAATTAATAGTGACATATTCTGTCTTCCAACAGACACATCATGTGATGATGCGCTGGAAGCGGAAAGTCATCGGATACATTTGGCTGCGGGAAGATGTCCTTCCCGTAAGCTCATAGCTGTAACCTTTCTATCCATAAATAAAAGATAATAGTTAAAACGAGAGAGTTTTCGTCAGTACCCGACCACTTTCATCCAACAGCCCGGCTACACGGCGGTCCGATAGAAGAACAAACCCACGTGCGAATTAATTGAGTTACTTAAATTATCAAATTTAGAACAAATTTCCTATTTATCACAATTTAATTTAATTTAATCACAACGACATGTTCGCTTCATAAAAGTTAAAATCTTTTTTTTATATTTTATTAGAAAATATACGAGTCGAATTTGAATGGGAAAGTACTCCAACAACTATTCCCCTTGCTCGGTGACTCTTGAACTATTTGAAGCTATCCGCTGGCCCTCAAGCTACGTCCATGAATAAATTCAAATCATTAAACTATTTACTTTTTTAAAGTTTCCCTTGTATATTTTTGAACTAAAGCGGAATATAAGCCCCGACATAATTCCGAGAAATTCAAATCTATTCAGATACGCTCTCGACGTTCGCCGTGTCTAACCCTTTAACACTCAGAGACACGGCTAACTTTCTGCTGGAGAGTTTGCTTTAAAACTTGAAATGGAGTATGAGTGTTTATATAAACGTTACCTGGGTGCTTGTTTTTGGGTAATGATCGCTACAGGAAATAAAGCCTTTTCTGAAACTAGTAACGCAGTAATTTGCAAAGCACTCTAAAGCTATGGCGGAAATAACTCACCTCAACAAGGAAGACTGTTCCGCCGAACTATAAGGCAAAGTTCCATAATGGGATTCGGAGGTTTGACGAATAGTTTAAGTTCTACACTCTCCCCACATGGGCGAACAATGCTACATTTTGATGAAAGTTTTACGTTTTGTCTTCTAATAATTCCACTCACTCATTTAAACACATTTGAACAACTCCCATATTTTACCATAATCGCAGATTGGTGGTTTAAGTTGCGAAGTTTGCCGCCGGGAGAGAACACAAAGTGTTTTGAAATCGCTAAATTCTAATAATAATCTGAAATTGATTTCTTTACACGCTATCCAGCTTAGAACATCATAAGTTTTAAGCCTTAATTAAGTAGCATAGCACATCTTGCACACCAGATTTAATTGACCTAAAAGTGCACAAAACACAAGAAGACTTCGAGAAATGTCAGGAAATTCTTCGTGAAGGTCGTTGAGCGTCACATGCCAGTCATTTCGTACATGTTCTTTCATTTTTTGCACAAGATCGTCAGAATCACTGATAATCTCCCACTCCTTGAATATCAGTATGGCCTTTTCTGAACAACCTAACCCACTTCGTGACATGTTATCGACTCATCACATCACTACCACAAACTTCCACGAGCTTCCGATGTATATTCGCGGCGGTATTTTTTTGCAAAGTCATAAAACGGATCGCGCGCGACGACCTCTCCATCGAAAGAATTTACTGTGACTGAACAAAATGGTTGACAAACACGCAGGAGCAAACAAATTGATCGTTAGGAACCTCCCTATATAATACATCAGATGCGCCAACTTTGAAACAAAAAGAAATTCTCCGCCCTCAGCATTTACTTTTTCAGATCCAAGAAATAAAGGTTAATCTAGATTGAGATAATCAATCACAATTATTAATATAATATTTTCAACTTCACTATGCTAATCTTAAAACCGAATAGAATTGACGATAATCTAAAATATAAAACCAAGCTTCTGTCGATGATTTCTACAAACATGCAAAATGGACGAAAAGGATCAAAAGATTAACAGAGAAACCTCATACGAGATATCCCCAGGGAGTGATATATGTTAATTTATAGGATATTGCCCCAGGCTGTAATAAACTGAAGAAAACCAAGCATGCTAGTTTTACCCATTGAATGCTCTGAATAATGGCAGTTATGTTTTATAATATTAAAATAAGAAAAATAATATATATGCGCGCGATGATAATAGTTGGTGCGGACTGCGGTATATATTATAATAAAATACACGACCATTTTTGCTCATATTTTTTATATATAAATTAAATAAAATAATAAATGGCAGCTTTCACGGTTTAAAATGCACCAATTCCACTCAAGTGGAACAGTTCAGATGCAATCTAAAAAGTTCCTCCTCGTCCTTATCTTATTGCATTTCAGCGGAGTCTTGGCGAACTTGTTGAGGTTTTGTCTTCAATCTCCTTGAAAACATCTTTTGAATAAATTGCAAACATCAGACTGCTTAATACTCCACCCCGCCTCCCCCCCATCGAACCAGATCGCTGTTTCTCCAAATGCAAACTTTACAAATCGACAAAATGAATCAACGTAGCGAAAACTTCCATGTCGCGCAACAAATAGACCGCGCATATTCTGAAAGGCGGAATAAAAAGCTTTTACGTCAAAACGAAAGTTTTCTTAAGGCTTTCTTTATTGCATTAATGAACCGGAAGGCTCTAAAAGAGTCACTGAACTGAACGGCGCCCTGAGGATTTGGCCATAAGAAGTGCAATCACCGGACCGTACTTCAGTTACTTTGGACGAAAGAGCTCCCCTAACGCAATATCCCTCGCTAGATTGCTGGGGTAGTAGACAGGAGTCGATTTAACCCCTTTGCTTCCTTTCCACTACGATGGATATAAGGTGAAAATTTTCAATGCATATGCAAATACCATATGAATTTTCATAAAAAAAATTCAATCCAGATTAAACGAATCATCCACAATATCATACAATAAATTTACACCATATTTACACTATAGGTCGTAACGAAAATAATTTCATCAATTTCATATCGAAGCCGTGTCTTCATTCTATTTCAAGAAGTTGATCTTCAAAGGATTTCTTGCCTTTTTGATAAGATGCGATCTAATTTATTTTTAATAGAAATGAATACATAATGACTATCCATATTCAAATATAATAATAGAGGTGAGGTGAGATCCTGCCATTGAGGCAAATCGGGTTTTTGATTAAATTGTATATTTTTGCGGGTACTGTGTCCGTGGAAACGCACGAAATATGTATTTTTTGCACTAACCGTATGCTAAGCGTGATTTTATCTATAACACAGTTGACAGTGCCATTTTTGGAAACGTTTTTCGGTAGTGCCAAAAATACGTGCCGTTTTTGCGCCCGTTTGCTCATCAATCGCTGCTGGGGTAACCCAGCTAAAATGAGCTAAATAGGCAGGTCACCCTGTGCTGCATACCCGTAAAGGGGTATGCAGTAAAGGGTGTGTGGAGCTGCTGATCACAGAAGTTGGTGGACTCTGTATCAAAGGCATCACCACTATCCTCAACAGCCTGCGCATACGTGGGAGAACGGCTTTAGGCTGTTCGAATGACGACTCGTCTCCATGGCTAGGTACTACAAATGACCAAACCGATACGAGTACCATAAGGAATAGGTAGTCCCTGCAGTCTGTCATATGCTGCAGTCCCCTTTTAACTAAGGTTGGACTCGTGGTGGCAGTGAACCCACGGTAGTATTCCATTAAATTTAGAATAACCTCTGTCCTTCCTCCTCCAACGCACCTTCGGGTGTATGTTTTCTGAAGCTGATCTTCCTGCGGAAGCCTCGCTTCTTCTGGGGGGTACTGAGCAAAAGGGGTGCCTTGATGCTCCACGGGTAGCCCCTGTCCATAAAATTATCTGTTCATAAAATTATTCGTGGTATGTACAGAGATGACTGTGATGCCGAACGAACTTGCAAAAGATGGTTTGCCAAATTTAAATTCTGGATGAATCAGGTCGTGAGAGACCTAATACATTGGATAACGATGTTCTACGAAATTTGGTGTAGACAAATTCAGATATTTCCATTGATGGATTATTCCCCTGATCTCGCTCTTTCCTTTTGTTTCCCTTAATAGAGTTTTAAATACAAAAAAATACGAATTTGGAGGATAGAAAAACTGCCTTTTTTGTTATCTTCTTCTAAATCGAAGAATTTATATAACAGGAGAATTCAAAAATTATAAATCAGATGGCAAATTGTAATATATTCATGTGTAGATGTAAAAAACAGCACGTACTTTTGGCACTATCGATAATATGCAACAAATAGAAAATGACTCCGATCAAGTTACTCAAGACCAATGATCATCACTCGTCATTCATTTTAAGATAATAGCCACGTATAGAAGAACATTATAGACTAAGATCTGGCAGCATAAATTGAAGGTAATCTAACACATGTGAATAATTTAAAAGTTGTGTTCTGGCGTATTTCTGGACTATCATTATGACAGTCTGGCGACTGAGTGCCGTTGGATTTGAGAGGAGAGGGATCTGCCAGACTATTACCAGCTTGTTAAGATAGTACCAGATTAGTTCAAACTTGCTAAAACTAACCAGAAAAGTATATCAATTTTAAGCCAGACTATCATTATGATGGTCCGGAAACACGCCAGAATACAACTATTATATTATTCACAGGTATTAAGATGACCATCAATTTATGCTGCCAGCTATTGGTATATTAAAGCTCTCATTAAATCTGCATTCTTCTAAAGACACTATGTAATGATGGACGTCAGTGCCGCTGATCAATGATTTTTTATAAATTAAAAAAATATATCCTTATGATTGTTCAATTTCCTCTTATATCCATATTTATTGTCAATAGAGCTCAGGCTTCAGAATGAAAATATTCATCTCGTTTTTTCGAGGTGGACTTCCTACCTCTATCCATCGTTCCGTTTCGATCGGATGCCCAAACAGCCCCGCTCCAAATCCATTGATATTTTTGATTCGGAACAAACGACCGATTCGAGATAACAAATATAAATATATTTGTGCGGTAGTCAAAGACGGAAAGACGCAAAAATAGTTATTCACGCGTCATTTGCTTCAACTACTGCGGAGCGTTTATCTGGTCGTTGCTGAATATTGCACACACTGAATCGGGATAATGGCGCAGAAGAAATGTTCGGCGAAAGCTTCGGGACAAGTGAAGCAACGAAAGCTATTTTATTTATTTGCACGAACGAAGCTTTCTATTTGCGTACATATCGAAGAGAACGCAGGCGAAATTTATAACGACCTTCATAAGCTGTGAATCGACATAAATGGCTGAAAATGGGTGGGGTTGCGGGGGTGGATTAAGTTTGGGACATTTATTTTATACCTACGGTGTTTCGGACGGATCTGTTCCAATTTTTAGGCGTAGAGCTTAAAACTCCTAATGGAATAGATATTTATATTTTTAAATCAAAAAGTAACCTTTGGATTTCAAAGCTTCCTGCAATCCCCTAACATTTTTCCGATGAGATGATTTTTTTCATCCAATAAAGCGACTTAATCTATTATGATAAATACTATCAAAAAACTGTGGCTAAAGTAGAATTATATCCTATAAAGCTTATTAAAAAATCTAGCATCTTTTTAAAAAGGCTACTTGTTTCTTTCAAATGTTTTCAGTGTATTTCAATAAAAACGTCTTCTATTTTATTTTTAAACGTATTATGTTTTTGTTCGTTGAATGGTCGAAAGAAAATTTCGGCTTTGTCTCGTTATGGAGAAAATATAATACTTAAAAGCTCTGTCATTCCTTAAAACTCAAAGTTTATGTCTGGAAAGTTACACATACGATACCTCTAATATTTAAACGTATTAATGTATAGAGTTCATATATCACATCAATTTAAATACGCTAACCAAACGCTAGATTTTGTCAACCCTTAGACTACTAAAATACGATATATGACTACTCATTTATGACTCCAAAATACTCGAATAAGAGTAATTTATATGCGTTACATTAACGCGATAGTGCGATCAAACAAGATAGAGGAAAATAAACAGACAAACTTCCGTTTATCCAAATACACCATAGCAGTCATAGGATTAAATATAATCTAGTTTTATAAATAAAGACATGCTTTTATTTTATAAACAAGCTTTTAACATTAATCGAGCCTACAATTCTCCAATTACATGAAAAGCAACTCTGATCTGCTTTATAGACTTTGATAAAGCCTTCAATAATTTAAGGCATATTCTTCTTACAAAGAGTTATAAGAATTGCTGTTTCAAAAAAAGTTTCATGTCAAACAAATAACAAACTTGAAATCGAAATCATTATTAGTCGATAAATTTGGGCTAACGATCAATACAATCGTGAGATGTATGCGGGGAAGCTCTCCATCTCTGTCTCCCGAGCTGCTCTATGTTCTCTATCTGTCTCTTTCTATCTCCGAGCTCAATGTACAAGAGAGCTCTTTTTGAATTGTGGAGGGGGGGTCCCATGCCCTGGGATAGTACTCCTTTAGGGGCTAAAGATATATCTATGTGCAATAGAATGATAGAATATTTTTAGGAATTTATTAAAAGGATACATATGTGGTCCAAATATGAATACCAAGTAAAAATTATAGAATATATAATTTAATTTAAAGGCAAATAGCAGTTTGAGCAACATATATGATTCTTCGCAAGATCTGAATCTCTGGACAGGATTCGTTAGTCCTTTCTCAAAGCTAGATAGGGAATGGAAAAAAGAAATCAGGGCCGTCAATCTTTCTTCGATGCAGGAAATGATGTCCTTTTCCATATAAAGCCAAGCTTCCGGCTTCAGTACTCCTCGTCTTTATTGTCATTGTATACAATATCTTAACAAAAATACATGTCTTGATGGAAAAATAATATTTGAATTTTTCTCAATAATTTTCTCAAATCTGTTGATTTTTAACAATTATTCTATCCATCTATAGAAAGAGATATGTTCTTGATCCAATTTTAAAAATATATACTTATATAATGAACTGCAACAAACTATCAATGCTGTTTGTATAGCACGATAACGAAGAAAACTTTTTGCGAGAAAAGTTTTCGTTTTGATGTAGCACCAGGAAAGCAATTAATATTGTACGGGATGTCTGTTTCATTGGAAGTTTTTAAGAATTAATAATGAGAAGGCAAAGGCTGCTCACAGTCGGAGTTCCTAAACTGAACTCCAGAATAACTAATTATCCTGACGTAGCCCCGCCTAGACGGCCATTCAGATCGGGAGATAAAAAGTACGGAGCCGTAGAAAACGGCAACGATTGACACGGACACGTTTCTATCCTTTCTTTTCATGTTCAACTTTCAGCAGGAGCGTTTCGCTAAAGTTTTAAGTGGAAGATGAAATTTGTTACCTTTTTTTGCCGTCTAACGAGCTAAATGTTTCTTCATTCAATCACGAAGGATTGGCGTTAAAATTTAATTTCGAGAAATGAACAGCCAAAAAAATGGTCACTCGATGATAAAATATGTGATATTTCGTAACTATTATAAAACGTTACACACCGAATCGATGATCGACAAACGCATAAACAGACTTAAGACATAATTATGTAAATGTATTATTACAATGGTTAAAATTATACTATCCCCTACTAAAATAAAATGGCTTATATCATTTAAAAAAACGTCACGCGCAAATATTATATAGTATCAACATCGAAGCGTCACATTTGAATGACCCTTATAATATTACAAATTAAATTAAATTAAAACAAACTTATATATGTTATATAATGATCATCGCAGAGCAACCATAAGCAGTCCACTGCAAGTCTACAGCATTCTATGAAAGCGCTTCATTCTGTAGGCTAAATAAGCACATAAGACCTACTAACCTTCTAAAGCCCAGATTAAGTGCTCCTCAAACTGGGAATAAAGCTCTCGTGGAACACACCATTAAATTTTTAAATCTCTATATTAAAAAATCATATTTTTATAATGAAATTTAATAATAAAACATTACAGAAAAGCGTATATATATATTTAAATAATGTATCTGCCTACAAAGCTTACATACAATCTCGTCTAAAAAAATATTTTTCTAGAATATCAAACAGTAAATTAAGTTTTTAATTAAGGTTTCTATTAGCAAAGGTTCAAAATAAAAGCATTAAAATGATTCCAATAACATAAACATCAGACGGTATGACATACGTACTGATCGAACGTGAATAATTATCAAAATCAAGCTATGACACATATGTTGTGTCATCAGCCATTTTGTTATTAAGAGGTTTTGCAATATAAAATTTTCTTCCCACAGCCTGATATAAGTGTTAAATAAATATTAGCTATCTATAATCGAACTTTGATACTATCCATAGAATGGCAGTGAAAATTCATCACAAATTTAAGCGAGCAGCAGAAAAACATTAAGAAATTTCCCTGTGAATTTTCCCAAAAACATTATCTTTTTATTTGTGTATATTTTAGTCCAAATGATCTTCGAATCTATAAAAAAAACACCTTGCTTAATATAAGCTGACGAAAAAATACTCAGCGCCGAACGTCAGCCTGCTTCAGCTCCGTTTCACGCCCTTCCCAATTTTGTTTCAGACTTTTTTCACGTCGACCGAGAAAACTAGAAAAAAAGCATACGTCATTCGTTTCAATGACAAACGAGCGGAGCTCGGACGAGTTAGGGCCTTCGCCTCAGGTTGCTTACTCTGCGAGATTGCGCCTCGCAAAATTAAATTAGCAAAGTTTGCTTTCGGGGGTGTCTGAACGGGCCCCCGCAATACAACGACGAATTATTGTAATTAAGACGAAAGCTCGCCTCGTTATGTTCTCACTTTCTTTCGGGGCTCTTCTGTTTCGAGTTACGGGCCCCCGATTGCCCCCGTTCACCCCCAACTTTTTTCCCTCGTCAAATGAAAACAAACGCGCTAGGTAAACAGGGTGGGTTTTCAAAATTACCTGAAACTTTTACTTAGGCTTCGACCGGGGCATTAAAATAAATTAGTAACCGGGGGTGAAGGTTTAAAAAACATACAACGCGCTCTTCTTTCATAATGTTTATCTGAAGATTGCCGAAATTGAAATTTATAACAAGAGCGTGGCGATTGATATGACTTCATTTACTTTCTTGATTGTATCAAATGAAAGCGTAATACTGCTTCATTTTAAGCAAAAATGTATGACTTAATTATTGGTTATTCAGCTTTAAATTACACCCTAATTTGCAACTATTTATAATATAAATCTTCACAAATTAACCTAAAATTTTGCCATATTGAATAAGCACTTTATAGTTGATTGATTTAGCAAACACCCAGACAGTAAGAGGTTATTAGTTCGAAGTTAACTAAGATCAATTAGTTGACAATATTGATTGTAATTGATCAAGTGCAGATATAATAGCTTAAATCTCGATCTCCAGACTATAAAGAAAAATTTCTTCGTATCAACAAATTTGGGAGAACCGATATATTGCATAAAGCGGAAAGAAATGTCATTTTTTTTGTTTGCGTCCTTTGCCGTCAGTTTGCATCGAGTTTCTATCGAGTGAATACGTCAAAGTTAGTGTCATTTTGAAGCTTTGTTGTTTGTCTTAATTTTTCAAATATTTTTATATTTTTTTAGCCATAGTGAAAATTTCCAAGCCAGAAATTGATGACACCCATTTGCGATCTTTGAAAAAGGTCCTCCTTTGTGTTTGGTGGGATTTTTTTTGTGTAATTCACTACGAATTATTAAAACCTGGCCAAACTGTCACAGCATAGCTATACTGTGCACTATTAAATAATTTAAAAGCGGAAATGCTCAAAAAGCGATCAGTGCTAATTAACAACCAAAGAACAATATTACAACATGATAATGCAAGACCAAAAAATTACGCAGGATAAAATAAGGGAGCTGTATTTTAGATTTGGAAGTGCTGCAAGATCCACTATATTCTCCTGACATTGCACCTTCAGACTATTATCTTTTCAAGTCATTAGAACATTCGCTTCGCGTTAAAAAAAATCACTTCTGTGGAACAAGTAAAAAATCATTTGGATTCTTATTATAGTGGAAAACTGGCCGAATTTTACGAAAGAGGCATTAAAAAGCTACCTAATCTGTGGAAGGTGATAATAAATAGTAATAGAAATGATTTAATTGAGTAATATTGTACAGCTTTTATTGAAATAATTTATTTCTCCAAATAACAAAAAAAATGACATTTCTTTTCGCTTTGCCTAATATTAATATTTCATCCAGGTTCGATCAAGATTTACCCTGATTTCCTAGATAGTGGATATGATATTTTATATTTTAATAAGAAGAATTGATTATTCCAGTTTTGGTTCTAAATTGTATTAATGACTAAAACAAAGTATTTTGCCAAATAAAAACAAAGTTTGAAATGACCCACCAAAACAACTACCACTATTAAAATAACAAATATTTATTTTGTACGTCTTAATCTCACAATTAACTTCTCGCGCCTATCATATAATGATGATGGCTATCTATATATATAGATATTATTAATAAATCTATAATTGAACAAAGAATAATATTTAATTATAGTAAGAATTTATGACACTTTTATTGAATTCTACTGTAAATAAACGTTTGACATTTTGAGCTACACTCGGACTATTACATTTATAATCCAATCTTTATACCAAGGTATAATTTCAATATTTAAAACATATTATATTCATCGAAAATTTGAAAAAATATTAGGAAATATTGACCATGATGAAAATTTAACACTTCCACATGCCTGGAAAAAAATTCTATTCGAAATTGTGTCGATATTATATCTGCATCCGTTAAATAAATTAAACAATTCACTTTAAATTCTTGCTGGATAAAGCTGTGGCCAGAAGAATTCTCTGGAGAAAATGTTTTACCATGGATAGAAGATGAATACCAAAGGACCAAATAATACCAAATATGAAGGGTTTTGATGGCATGGATATTTATGACATTCAAGAAATATTGGAGGATCGTACGTTGAACGAAGACGAATTAGTCGACATATTAAATTAATCTACCACAGTTAATGACTCAGAAATCAGTCGCAGTGAAGTATCTACATATTTCATATTAAAAACAGTTAATAAAGGCATATAATTGGCTATTAAAATTGGACTTTTGAAATAGAAAATGATTCTATAATGGAAAGAAGTTTAAAACTCAAGAGAGATTACAACAGATTTTGTAACCTTATAATTAAATACGTAAAGATTTATACGCTAAAAGCAGACAATCGCTTATCACAGAATTTTCGAAGGCTAAAACCAGAACTCTCTGATGATGGAAACCTACAACAGACCTCGAAAATGAATAAAACATTTAAAATTATAAGTGATATCGATGATGAATTAATGGTATATTACGTGTTATACGATGGCCAAGTGTGTTAATAAATTCCACAGTAATGAATTCAATCTGATTATTTATTTATTTTATATTTATACGTTTTTATACGAGTTAAATAAAATAAAGTTACAAAATTTATGTATGATCGAAAAATGCTAGTTATTAGACCATTTTTCAACGTAATCGCAGTCGAGATCGAAATCAGTTTTTGTATGCCAGTCTCATAGACCTACACCGATTTTTTGGATTATTTTTAGATGCTGGGGTGTAGTAACACACCCACGTATCATCCCCTATCATAATTGTGTTCAAAACAGCTTCTCTCTTCTATGCAAAATGGTCCAAAAATAAACGCGCGGTGGTCATTCAATTTTAACGGTCCTCCGGTGTGAATATTCTGGGCCCCCATCTCGCAAACAACTTTTTGTAACTGAGTTTGAGCACTTGTTTTTCAATTTTTTGCATAAATTTGTCAGAAATTACTGAAGTTCTCCCACTTCTTGCCTCGTCGTGAGTATCAGTATGGTCTTCTTTGAACAGCTATACTCATTTCGAGACATGTTCTTGACTCATTATATCACTATCATAAATTCGCTTGAGCTTACGATGGATATTTTCAGTGGTATTGTTCTGCAAAATCACAAAGGCAGATGATCACATTTTGCGGCATGAGTGCACGACGACTTCTTCATCTGAAGAATTTACTGTGACTGAAAACAATGCCCGACAAACACGTGAGACCAAACAAACTGACCTTTAGGACTCCCCTTAGACGCCAGATGTACTAGCTTCGAAACAAAAATATCTCCCGCCCTTAGGAGCCCTTGAAACTTTACTTATTCTTATTAGATAAAATATTGACGTATCAAAAATATTAAGGATATGCATTAATGCTCAACGATTGAAAGCATAAATTGGCTAAGGAATTAAATATGTATAAATATATAATATATTTATTAACATCGTCCAAGGAATATGTATTAAAATTATCGCAATGACTTACTAAAGGCCAAAATTATATTTATTATCAGATTTCGAATTTCCTTGATTTTTTTGTTCTAAAAGCAATTATGGCCAGTATTTTTTTTTACTTTATCCCCAAGGAGAAGCTATCCGTTAACGAACTATCGACGAAAGACCTATAAAAATCGCCCGTATAAAAATGTGACTATCTGGATGAACTAAATTTATGTTGCTCCTGCGCGATATCTATACACCATAAGGACCTTCGTGTTGCGCCGAATGAATACGTTCTGAGCAATTAATTCAGGCTTTATAAACTAATTAATGAGTCGAATTATCTGATCAAAAGTAGCATAATTCATAGCCGGTAACGCACGCGAAAGCTCTTATTAATACTATAATTGGTTTTAGACGATAATCTACCTAATATATCCTTAATCGAATTCAATAGATTTAATCACCATGACTTTGACAGCCGAACGCCCTTCTCTATCGATTTCATTCCCAGATAGTTGAATTAGCAGATATATTCCCGTAGGAACACGTCTTCCCTTTATATTCGCTCACACGCCGAGGATTATCTCCGATACAATCTTCCATTAGGACGTGTTCAGCTCGTGCATCAGCAATCACCAGATAAGTCACCATAAATAAGGCGTCCAATCTAAGACGCTGGGATTTTTAAATGTTGAACAAATACAATTTATATCTTCCGCTGTTATTCGCTTATTTTATTCTGTGTGATAGGAATGTCTTATAAAGCTGTTTAATCCAAGATTCCATAGACCAATTAAATAATAAAATGTGTCGCACACATCTTTCATTATGGAATACATAATCGAAATACTAAGATCAAACATCATATCATATCAATACAATATAGATATATGTTTGTATGTCTGTCATTTATCGTTGTTCTTTCCATGGGAACGCTCATTAAAACTAGTTTAATGTTAATGAATATGTTTTTTTTCTAATTTTAATTTATTAATTTGTTCAAGCATGAGAGCATTTTTAAGGCTCATTTGAAGCGATACGTACTGGCTGATCATTTTAACACATTTGAGTCCGGGCAATTTTCAAATATAATTCCTAAAACTTTACTTGTTTTTGAAAAAAAAATTTGAACATGAGAAAGCTGTGCGCAAGATGGATACCGCGTTTGCTCAACAATGGAACAAAAACAGCATGGTGAGGATGTTTCAATTGAGTGTTCGGCGATGTTTTACAGCAATAAAGCTGAGTTTTTGCGTCGATTAATAACCGCGGATAAAATATGTCTAATAAAGGATGTCTTTTAAGGATACCATTCACAGGAAGCAACAAAACATGATTTTTCATCAAATATATTAACATTTACCTATGAGCAAGTTGACTCCTTCGGTGAGGTCCTTATCGTAAAGGGTCACCAATTTTCGACCATCCACCAATAGGGGAGTGATGTCCAATAAGACTCCCTCGGTGACGTCACAATGCTCGTGACCTTGGCGAGTAACTTGATAAACCGCCGTCAGAGGCGCATGATGCATTCTGTAAAATAAATATTAATAAAAATCATTAATTTCGGCATAAATTATGAAATATTGTACGATTTTTAAAAAACCTTAACTCAAACTTAAAGGACTTAATTCGGTGTTTAACGCTTACTTTTATTCCTTTAATAAATGCAAATATGAAAATTGTTTCGTTAAATATTAACAAACGGCTTTGCGTAGGAATTAATATCTCATTTGGATTAAAATGAAATGTAAATGAATTCGACTAGAGTTCTTTTCATTGCTATAAATTCTAATTTATATGTTTTTCCCAATTTTATCGGATTCGCGATTACTTTGTGATCATTCAAGCCAAAATTGAATCGATTTTAATGGGGAAAAATAAATATTCAGCGAAGTATGCCTTAATATAAATGCAAAGTGTAGCTCCACGTATCTCACTGATTTTAAATGTTTGAGATTTTTTTCTAATCATTTTAATGTACATTTGATAATACAAGATCTTACTTTTATCTATATCCATAAATGATTATGTTTCAGCGTCAAAATCGCTTTTTCCGAACGCATTTGGGACAGAATCACGGATATAACGAGCAATTATTGACTACATATATTAAGGGTGATTTTATTTTTTCATTGATATATCAATTGCATCAAGCTGATTGCTTATAACGTATATAACGTAATAAGATATAGCGAATGAGGGCCAAATCATATTATTTAATTTCCAAAGGACTTATAATCTTATAATAATTTTCAACCAGATACGGACAAATTCCATGTATATGTGTAATGGTGCCTTTATAGCACGACGATGCCTGCCATCGATGTACAAGACATATGCGGGATTCCTCATCAACAGGCCAAATTCAAGAATAATCATAATAGATTAGTTATTTTAAAAGGAAGTTTGATTGCCTACTATATATTTTTTAATAGAAAAATGATACAGAAAAGGATTTTGTAAACTTCTATCAAATATAATTGTATTTATAGTCTAAATGTAACATGTCTTTGATGTTTGCTTGTTATATTTATTCATCCCCTACCAATTTGGTACTAAAATATCGATTACATCATTTTGTAGGATCACGCAATATAAATAAAAACTATATTAGAGCTCACGTACGGTTTAACGAGAAAACTAAATTATATAAGCTCGTAACAAAGTTTCTATTAGGCTGTATTCACTCTCCTTCATCTCCGTATTAACATCACGCAATTACTCTACCCTTGTCAATGTCGCTCTGATGTCAATGTCCATATCTGACAGCATCTTCAACGAAACGAATAGTTTAGACTTTTCTAAGAAAACATCAAAATCGCCCGAAGAAGAATAGCACCGACCGAAAAATGGACACGCAAATGATTTACTTTTAAGCCTGATCTTAAAATCGTTGCTCGCTGAACTCGTCCTAGATGTATTAGAGCGTAAGGTCTGTGCATTTTCCATTTTATATGTAGAGCCATGTCTCATAAAATAGAGATAGATTCATGAATAATCCAGTCCTGGGGGAATCGCTTCTTCTACGCTTCGTTCAGATATTAATGAGGTAAGAAAACTATCTGGAGTAAAACTCACCAGGTGAGCTTAGCGAGCTGAGCTTTCTCTACAAGCTTCTATTTTACGGCTCGGAAAATATCATTGCCTTAATCTTAAACTTATTAAAACTTGGCGCGATGCTTAGAATCATCGCGGACATTATTAGCTGAGGGTGCTTCAATATTTATATAATAATAGAGATGGGTAAATTTGATGTTCGATAACGTGACGCAAGTTCATCCTATTATTGCGCATTAGTAAATATTAATTTATAAGGGTGAAATTTTGGCCGGAAGGTGTTCGCATAATTTGTTGATTAATTATGGGCTAGTTTGTTTATTTGGATGCCCAAATTTTAGCTTTTATAACGTTGAGGGAGATTAGAGTCCCCGATAGGCTCCCCGCCCCCCGCGTGCTCGTCGAGATGGCCGCGCTAGCGCACGGGTCCATTCTTCTATCGAGCCGTGATATTGCTGGATGAATGGATGGGAATAGACAGGCGTCGAATAGAAAAACTCTCTTCTCGAAATAAATATTTATTCCATACGAGAAAGAGAGAGAGAGAGAGATCTGGCTGCAGGAAGGACGACTTCCCGCAGCCAAGACTAACCAACAACTCTTGACTCTCGCTTTCTGCGCGTCACTACCCAACCGGCTTCAGTGTACGCGCAAGAAACAATCATTCTGTATTTTGATGCAATGTCTCTTCAAAAAAATCATTACAAAAATCACTGCGTTTGGACACAAACTAAGCTCAAACATAAAATTTCAAAATGTTCGAATACTTTCGGGTCCCCATAATATTTGTCATGTAATATTGATGATTTATTATATTTTCTCAATTGCTTATTTTATTGTATTGATTAATTTTGCCGAGAAAAATATTTCACAAATTTCAACTCATTTAATTTTCTTTGTTGCTTAAATTCCATCAAATTTCATTCTCTCGAGAAATCTTAAGCCTAATTTAGTCCCAATACTCTATTCAATCAATACAGCCTAAATGAACATCCGTACTTAATCAGCAAGCGAGTAATCAAATCTATCACAGCCAAGATCATTCTGATGAGCGAATCTGAATATCAATTTGCGTTCATCTCATTTCGATGTAAAAAATATTAAATAAAGATATTCGATACAATATTTTACTTCGGTCACATTTAATTTTTCCCACTTTTCGTTCGTATGTGTAGTGGAAAAATGCTCTGTTGTTAAACAATAATACTAGAGTTATCAAGAAAGCTATCGGTCAGTTTGTTTGATCCCCCGTGTTTGTAGACCATTTTGTTCAGTTACAGTAAATTCTTCCGATGGAGAAGTCGTCGCGCGCTTCCGCTAAACGCACACGAATGAATGTCGGATGAATGATACGAGACACACAGATGACGGAAATATTTTTATATTTACAGGGCGTTTTGCACATGTACCGACAAAATTATTTAGGGGTTAAAAGAGTCTTTTACCTCACAAAGAATCAATTTACACGACAGAGGTGCCCACAAAAGAAATCCTAATTGAAGGAATAAGCTCCGCCTTTGCAAAAATGAAAGAGGAAATGCTACTTCAGACAACTATAGTTGAAACAAGAAAAAGATGTAGTACGTGCATACAAAGCAGGGGTGGCCAATTTGAACAAATTTTGAATGATTTGTATAAAATGTAGCATATCGTTTTTAGTTTAGAGAATTTAGAAATTGATATTTCTCATTCGTTCGCACATTTTTTGTGACTTTGGAAGCTTATAGCTAATTTTCTTTAAACCAATTGCATAAAATAATTATTTATTCAGATCAAAAGTGTATTGCCAAATTTATTTTTTAGTTATTTCGTGCCATTATAAGCATATATTAAAAAAGTTATGGCGATTTAAAGATGAAATTTTGGATATTTTTTTAAAATATTTAAAAAAATCTTAAATAAATTTCGACAATCTGACATTTAGAACATAGGGCATATGTTTGAAATATAACAAAATACCCCCTTAAACCCAAAAAAATATATCGATTCATGTGCTAAACATCCTGCATTGATTATAAACTTCAACTCCCAACAATTACTTTTTATTGTCAGATGAATGTTCGCCAAGGCTCAAAATGTATTGTGATCTACATTTTAAAATAAAATCGAAAGAAAAAGGATTCTTTCAGGATAGGGAATTTTGAAAACGTCAAAGTTTAAAGCGGCGCTTATGCAAAGTTTGATGTAGAAACTTCACACGAGTCAGGAAAAACAGGAAAATCTTCGTTCGTTCGCTTCGAATCCACTTTAGTCATTGGTGGAAGTTTTTCGTCGATTCCATCCGCTTCCAGTATATCACTGATAGAACTCCTGAGGAGGAACAAACTTCAGAATGGCCCAGGAGAGATCCCGTCACATCCAGAAATCATTTCCCTGTTTCCAATTTGAACAGTCGAGCGCTTCGAACTGTCGAGAACCGTTTTAAATAAATATAATATTCCAAATACAAATCCAATCCAGCCATCGATTGTATCGAAAGACCAACGACATTTTTCCAACCCCGTCGAGCCGATTTATAATGCCATATTCGGATGACAGTTTAAAATGTTGCTCCATAAATAATATCAAATGAAGTGGAATCGAAGTAAGTCAACGGTGTGTTTGACACAAAATAAGCGTTTGCCCCCAAATGGGATTGATAGATTCGTCCCCTAAAACCTGCGAGTAGAAAGGCTAAAAGACATTTTAGGAAATCGCTTACGTAAATTGCAGTCCATTTGTAAAATGGGAACGAAGTAATAAAAACCACCGAAGAAAAGTTACAAAGTACACCTATTTCTCACTTTTGAAGTTGTATAAAACACACCTAAATCATTAGAGTCTCGTTTTTTTCCCTCCTTCTCTTGGAGAGCACGTAGGAGGAACGTCTCGGATAATGAATATATTACAACAGTTTTGAAAGGAGTGAGCTATTAATCTTTATAGAAAAAAATACTTAAAAATATTTGCAATGTATAAGAATCGCTCGAGAAGATCGCACAAAAGCAATATTGCCGCTTTTGACGAACGCCATTTCGCAATGTGCTCTTAATATAAATTTCTCCTATTATGTTCGATATAACAATGGAATATGGATTTAAGACTCGAATTCAATATAATTTGTTTTGAAATATACAATAATCAGCAAGGAGCGCGCAACCTATCGAAACATAATATTCCATAAACCTATTGGTTTTATTAGATTCATTTGAATAATCTTCAGATTGTTAATTAAATCAGTTTTATTTAAATTATTGAAACCCATCAGTAATAAATAATTTTGTCTGATTCGTATTTAATTGAAATACACATGATATATTTTACAAATACAAATTTTTTACAAATACTATTTTTCAACGTAATCTCCGTCTCTCAATTCTGTAGTTGGGACACCAGTTTTTGTATGCCAGTGTCATAGACCTCCGCCGCCAGCTTTTTTGGATTCTGGAGTACAGTGACACATCCACATCTCATCCCCCCCATCCCCGAGTCCAAAACTTTTCAGTTCTCCAGTGTGAGCATTCTGGGCATCCATCTCGCATTCCCCTTCTTGTAATCAAGTCCGACACAATATCATTAAGGAGATTTTTAAAAATGTCAGAAAATTCTTTCTGAAGGTCGTCAAGTGTCACACGGCGGTCATTTCACACTTATTCTTCAATATTTTGCTAAATGACACTCGTAATTCTCATAGAAGCAATTCTCTTTTATTATGGAAGTCTATTGTAACAAATTCTCAGAAATAATATCTATGACTGTTTTAGCAAATATTTAATTTTGCATACCTTTTTTTGTGCGATTTCGAAGTTATACGGTTTAATTAACTATTTTTAAATTTCATAAAGAGTACGTACCGAGATATTTCGGATAATATAGAAAATAAATCATCAATATTAACCGAAATTTGGAAAAAATTAAAATTTTGGACTGTTTAAATCAGGGGTAGCCAACCCACGGCCCGCCTTGAATATTTTTCCAGTCCGCAAGATTTATTACACTTTTACAAAATATATTTTTTCACTTCAAAAATATGTCTATAGTGTATCTAAATCTAAAATGGGGATATATAATTTTATATGCGGCCCGCGGAGCTATGATACATTTCCAAAGTGGCCCGCAAGATCATTTGGGTTGGCCACCCCTGGTTTAAATCATGTTGCATCTGCCATCACTGAACTACGACCACACCCTTTATAGTAATTCTAGTCTATTCTAATCTAAAATTTTGAAAAAAAATATTTTATTTTTTTATGCATTTTTTCAATGTTTCGAATTTTAAAAATACATCTTCCAAATAAATTTCCAAAATTCCTATTACTTACGAAGTTTTTTAGTTACGCGGCAACTAATCCGATCCTACCAGAATGAAATCTTTAACCTTTTGCGATTCCTAAGTATTTTAAACATTTTTAAGATGAAACTTTTTTTTTTCAATTTTTACGTTATTGTTGAATAAAACACTATTATTTTTTACCAATGCTGTATATTTTACAAATATATTATACAGAGACATTATATTTTATAGTTTATAATTAGATAATGTATGGTAAATCTCAAAACATTGGCCTAAATGGAGACCAGGTTTTTTAAAATTTCATTTTATATATTCGTTAGTTTCGGACAAAAATATTATGCATATTATATCATTACGTAAAAATATCGTAAGTATGTAAGTAAATCGTTAAGAGTCACTGCCTGTGTTTTCGGATTTTATCCGGGCAACAGCCCCTTTCCTTTGTATCTCTAGCAGGTAGGCGAAACACTATGAAGAATCATAAAAACCAATATTTCTTTCCAAATACTGTCTTAAACACGATACGCAAAATAAAATCACATAATTTTAAATCCGAGTGGAGAAAAAATGTAGAAACAAAATGTCGAGCCAGACTCGACATAGGACCCAAAGAGTTAAACGCGTTTTTCGCGAAAAAACGAAACAAACTCTCATTCCGCGATTCCAATTTATGCTAGATGCAATTTCGTCAAGTATCTTTATTTGAAGAAATTGGCACATTTCAGACTCATTTTGCATATTAACCTTAGACATATTTTGTGCATTGAAATGAGATATATTACGACTGAGATGAACCAGAATCATTTTTTAGATTCAGATTCACTTTTAATTCAATTACGAAAGTCGTAGGCGAGATGACATATTTTTAATGTGTCCATCTTTCTTCGCTCTCATTCGTGAGTAAAGTTATTGATTCTGCAACTTTAGTCGATTTTTTTATTAGCAGATAATGGCTTGACCTAATTTCTTCGTGGAATTAGTTCAGTCTCGCGTTATCCTCTTTCTTAATTTTACCAAACCTGTCGTATTTTCTTCCCAGTTTTTTTTTTCATCTGCCATTATAAGTTAAGGTGGGAAATTTGCTTGAAAGCATTCTTGGCACGTGTCTGTTTCAAGATGGATAATGGTGATTAAATTGGAACAAAGCTTATGTAAGTAAATTTATTTTTTTGCCACACAATGCTGATTTCGCGCAAATATATAAATAATCCGATGAATACTAAAAAATTAACATCTAATTAAATTAAAGTCACTTTAATTTTTTTTTCAAACCAATGAGCAAACAAAGGTTATTTTAAGGATAATAATATAAAACCCTTTGAAAATTATAATAATTATGTTCAAATACTAGTCACTATATCACTTAACCATCCCAAACCCAAATGGGTATAATAAGGTAAAAAGTTGTGATAACTAAGTTATTTTATACAAAAGCTCCAAGACCATAACTCCTTTGCATTTTAAATTATCCAACGTCTGCCATTTTATGACACAAGTGCTAGATTGGAAAGCGTTACACACCAGATCCCATTGCTAAAACTTCCACGGGCGGAATAAGCACAAAATCTCTAGAGAAAATGGAGATGCATATTTTAGTTTAATAACTCGAAACCACAACGTAGAAGTGACAGTAGCTTTCGCAATTTTAAAGCGGTCGCGTTTTCTCCATTTTGGCACGGTTTGTATGCAATGTCAGGTGAAATGCGATGCTTGGTTTATTGTGGTTGCGAAGCGAAATGCAATTCTGTTTGACATTCACACTGCGACTGCCCCAGTTTATCATAAATGAATAGTATACAGGGTTACTTATGCCGCCCTTACAAACGGAAAGTTATATCATATCAATAATCGTGGCTCAGCTAACAACTTCGGATTCAAGTTCCAACGAGTTAAGCAGACTTATCTGGAATATTCGAATGAATAAGTTTATCCAACTTTATCAACTAATTTGGGAGACTTGATTAAAACGTTTTTACTTAGAAACGGTCCCTGGATGGCATACTTATTGGTTATGTAATGTTTTAATCTACTAATTCGACGCAATGCGTTCTCATATCCACAAAATGGCTGTCGATATTCTGGGACGGAAATCGCTTTTGAGGAAACTTTTCAAGAGGTATTATCTTATTCGTGTAAAGTTACTTGAAACGATGTAAATTGAAAGCATATTGTAAAGATATGGAATATTCTCTTCAAGCGATGATTTAAATTATCCTTAATAGTATAGAAATTTCAACGAAGTTCAAGGAATATAATAGTACGAGGGTCATATATAAAGTAAAGTTACAAAAGTTCCTGGGGCTGGGGGATTTTTTTTGGTTCAAAGTTAGGGTACTTGGCATATAAGGTTGATCTTAATAATCAGTTTGTTTGGTCCCACGTGTTTGTCGGCCATTTTCTTCAGTCACAGTAAATTCTTCCGATGCACAAGTCGTCACGCGCTCTCGTTATCTTTCTTCCTTGTGATATCAGCCCAAATAAAAAAATGGTAATATACAGCAATATTGTACGAAAAAAACATTCGATTAAATATAGAATAATTCCGTTGATTACCCCAAAGCCAACATGCATCAAAAAAGGTAATGCTTTGTATAGTGGGATATAAAGGGAATAGTTTATTATGAGCTCTTGGAACGCAACCAAACAATTACAGTCGACAGGTATTGTGGTCAATTAACAAAATTGAATACGGATCGTTGTGAAGAAAGACCAGAATTAGTAAACAGAAAAGTGTAGTGTTTCTGTATATATTTTTAAAGGTTGAAACATTGGAAAAATGCAAAAAACACGTTATCAATTTTTTTCAAAAATCTAAACCAGAATAAAAGGCGTGGGCTTAGTTCAGCGATAGCAGATGCAATATAATTTACACAGTCCCAAATTTTTTTTTTTTCCAAATTTCGATTAGTGTTGATGATTTATTTCCTATTTTATCCAAAATATCTCGATACGTATTCTTTACGAAATTAAAGAAAAGAAAAAAAATCTTTAAAAAATCGGCATAACTTCGAAATCGCACAAAAAGAGGTTTGAGCGCATATCTTTAAAACGTTAAATCTTCAAAAGTTCGTCACTATTTGTCACTAAGTTTTGCGACACCGGGATATAAGCAAGATAACAACTAGAGTTGTTCCAAAATGATTATTAGAATCTAAATTTTTGCCCTTACGCTACTTTCTGCAGTCAAAATATTCATGACGTTATGACAATATGTAAATTTATAGTAAAGGATTAAAATTTACATCTCGCTAAACATACGTATTCCCGTGTAGATACTGCATATAAATGCTCTACATTCTAATTAAAACGAGAATTATTGCCTCGACGATTCTAATGAAGACTTTAGAGAGACATTTACTTTGTTACATTATAAGTTCGCAGGCTATGCTCATATGTACAAGTTTAAAATTCAATGCGAAACTCGATATAAGTATGTTTTTATGAATTTAATAAATACACAGCTTTATTGAACTAACAATAAATCTCTTAAATTTGGACTACAATATTTTTTTTGGCAAGATATATGTCTTAAGTACAGACGAGCATGACCATACGATCACAGAGCATGTTTATTTAAAGCGTCATGTATAATATATTTTTATTTAATAAATTTGGGGAAAATAGTAGCGTTAAAACGCTAATGATGTCCGATTGTCTATGAACAATAGTATATTTAGAAGGATGAAAAACTTAAGACATTCAAGGAACCAAAGAAAAGAAATGAAAAAAATATTTTACGTAAGCTTAGCATTGAGATTTTTGCGATTTGAGAGAAATATTCGCACAAAATTCGCAGGGAAATACTTTGCACGAAAGGCAATCTTAGACATTTGAGCACCATTAACATACTGTATAATCGCGGTTGTTTCTCGAGAGCAATTTTTTTTCTTCGAGCAAGAAAATGACCTCTTGAAACAGAGTCAAATCGTTTTTACGAAATTTACGATGACACCATTAGCCGGAAACAGAGGGTAGTTATTCAAGGGAGGGCCTTTTTTTATTGCGTTTTATCTGCTAAAGCGCTGTTCTGATCTCGACAAAAGGCTTTGTCGCCACGACCCTGACACGATTCCAAATGCATAGCATATATTCAATGAGCTTAAAGCTTTCCAAATTTTTTAAGGGCAGATAGGGGGCGAATTTGTGGGGTATTGTTTTCGCGAAAGTCAATTCCACCCCGCTTTGGATGAATTCCAAAATTTCACTTCGCACCGATGCGCCCCAGATTTTATAACCGATTCTAGATTTGCTTTCATTGCATAAAACTATAAAACACAGTAGAAAATAGCAAAGCCAATTTTTCAGCTTTGGAATTTGGAGTATTTTGGATATAATACAAAAGAGTTGCATGGAAAATAATTATATTTTAACTTTCCTTATTATATAGAGCTCAATTTAATATCGCATTTAAAATTGTTTATTTTATTTTATAATACAGTCAATCCTTCTATAACGTCGAGATAGGGATCACGCCATAGAAAACTAGACACCCATACAAAGTTTTTTAATAAGTGCAAATGACTAATACGCATAAGGAAGCATTGATCTTGCGAGTTTTAGCCGTTTCTTGCGTAAAAAACGCCGCAAATGAAGTAGATGCTATAGGAGGGTTGACTATAATATTAATGAGATTTTCTTTTTACATAAAATTCTAACCAATATATCCCAAAATTGATTCAGTTAAGTAGCAAAGATTCAACGAGCAGCCTTGATGATTTCTATTGAATTTATTTTAAAAAAAGATGAAAACACAGGGATCAATTAAAGAATCAATACATTTTTGGATTCACCAATATGTGTCCATAGCATAATGTTTTAAGTATTAAAAAAATTAAGAAAAAACTGAAGATGCGTTCCATAGATTTTAAAAACCGCATAACTTCAAAATCGCACAAAAAAGTTGCAGAAAAGGAGGTTTGAATGTATATTAAAACTATTTCTTGTACACACACACAATAAATAGAAATAAAATAAACATAAATAGAATAACACAAAGCCGATTGATTACATCCAATTCCAAGGCCATTCTTAATGTTTTTACTAGATAATCTGCTTCACCCCAATAAGCTTACTCGTAAATATATATTGAATTTATGCTTTTATTTTCTACCGATATCATTATATTATTCGATGGAGAAAATAACATAAATCACATTTCTGCGAATATTTAGTTTTTCCAAAGTTTTAAAAGTCCCTCAACACTGATCATCATATTTTACTTCCATTAATTGAGCAGACATTTTGTATTATTCGACGTAATAACAATTTCTCCTCCAAGAAACCCGTGTTGATATTCTGGATGAGTATTCATCCAGCGTCCATAATATTTATCATCCCCGAAAACTGAGCCAAAAATACATGACTCTTTCTTGTTTCTTTTAATTAATGAAAAACGGGTAGGATGAGAATTGATTTATTATCACAGGAGCGTTTAAGCGAAAACTCTTTCAGCGGAGCAGGATGAAGCTCATTTATATTCTACCCATAATTTGTAACTTTTTTTGCACCAATTTATAATATACCAGAATCAAATTAATTTTACAAAAAAAACGTAAGACGTCATTCAAGATGGATCCTTTTTTCGATTCGAACGTCGCGTCGTAACGCAAATTAATAGCGACGTTTTTATGCGATTTATAAAAGCAAATTTATTCCTAAAGAATACAAATCACAGATTGATTTTATGATATATTTTGGAAAATTCAAGTAAATTTATTTTTTTCAAGTTGTAAGTAATAATAACACTCGTTTATTCAACACTCACACGAACTAATCCTTCTTTAATGCTGATATATTGTATTAATACAGGTCGCTTATAATAAAAGTTTGACTCAAATGGCTCAAAAAAATTAAAAAATCCAAATAAATTTGAGATTTAATCTCAACAAACAGACTTTTGAATCAAATCAGATTTGCAACAATTATATAAACTATTTACAATAATGTAAATCAGCAAAATTACAGTCCAACGAGCTTTCAACGTTGCGAACATTAATAACATTTTTTGTAATAATTGTCCATACTGGTATTACATTAAAATCTATAAAGCTGCGTTTTTGTATACAAATAGTTTATGTTAATTATTGTTAAATAAACATCGTCTACTTTCGATATAAAGTGGTTAGGGCTTCGTTAAACGTGGCTAAAGTTATAGGGCGCTAATTTGATTGAAATATTGCAACTTTCAAAGCATTGCATTAAGTACATATTATAAGTATTGTAGCTACAACATATTTTCAGTTAGGGATTCTGATTTCGCAATGATTTTTATTTATCGAGAAATAAGAATTCTCAATTTTGCATATTTCTCGAGAAATTTTCAAAAAATAATTATCGAGAAGAAGCACTAGCTTCAGTCTTTTTTATTGAAAAATTATTCATTAATTTATTAACATAGAAAATGATATGGAACACTGACTGACTGTGAAAAAAAGGAACTTGCTTGGGTCATGTTTATATTGAGGATTGTAAAATAATTATTCAATACTATGGCTCCCAAATATTCGAATAATAAATGTGAAATTGGACAAATATTCAAAATTTTGAGTACTCGAATATTTTCTCTTTAAAAGTCAGGGTTGTCAAAATAGATTTTTTTTCAACATTTAAAAATACCTAAAATTTCACCTTTAAATTGCCATAGCTTTTTAATCTATAGTCATAATAGCACGAAATAACTATTTTTGTATTTTGAAATGTAATTTTGATCTAAATAAACTATTATTTTATGCAATTAGTATAAAGAAAACTACTTCTGAGTTTCCAACGTCATATAAAATGTACAAAATAATGAGAATTTTTTCTAGTTTATATCCTTTCCAACGATATGCTATATGTCATTCAAATCATTCAATACGTTTGACTTAAAGAGGTACCAGTTTTTTAGGGTCGGAGTTAAAAAATACTTTTTATTGTGGGCATCTCTGTCGTGTAAATTAATTCTTTGGGAGACCCTATTCCGTAGCTCACATGGTCTCCTGACTCCACTGGATTTCTTTGTCTAGAGGCGTGCCCTATTCCATGGCTTGCACGGTCTCCAGACCTGACACCACTGGATTTCTTTATCTGGGGACGTTCCCTATTTCGTAACTAGCACGTCTCAGTCTTTATACCACTGGATTTTTTTTTGTTTAGGGACATGCCCTATTCTATGGCTCGCACCCAACTAATTTGAAAATAAAAAATCATCCAAGACTTCAAATAAGTTATATTTGCTTGAATTTATTACGAATGAATTTTCTAAATTACGTATATATCAAATTGAAGTGATTCAAAGGATATCGATTTTCAATAATATTACCTGACTAACGCACGAAGGAGTAAAGCTTTTATATAACGTTTATGTAAGTGAATTTTCAATATCATTCAGTTTATCATAAAATGTTTTAGTACATTGTGGATTTATGAGGTTTATTAATATTTTTAATATTGTATGCATAGTATGCCAAATGTTCGTTTTCAGCGCTTTGAATTTGACACAGATTATAATTTACATGGTGTAAAAAAACCTGTTCGTATTCAATGCCAAAAAATCAGCTTATATTTTACGATTCGTCGAACAAAGATCACTTGCTATATATTCAAATTAAGGAAGTCATGAAAATTGATTTGCTCTTATGTCGCAATGGAACAGAAAAGGTTCACATAACTTGTTTTATTGTCTGGCTTTTCTCGACGCGCCCATTTCGTTGTTGTAGAAACATGTTATCCATCTCACCCCAAAGCTTACTCAGTCTCAGGGGTGGTTCTTTAGGGGGCTTTAGAAGCTTGCAAACGGTGCCACGTCCAAAGAACGTCTCTTTTTGCATTCCACAAGTCGAAGTTTGTCGACACAATTGACGCCCAAAGACTAATAACCAGATTGCTTTTTAAGCACCAGGATACGATCAATCCCTGATAGGTTATATTTTCGCAAATGGAGATTCGCTGAGTCGTGGACAACACTCGAAGCGATAATAATAGTTGAGAAGGTTGTCCGACGACAGCGTAATGAATCTCCGCGAGGAGTGAACGAACGGGCCAGATGAGTTATGGCTCCCATTACGGCGAAGACGAATTGCGCCAGATTTATGGGACGATATTAAGGCTGTAACATTAGGTTGCTTACATGTTGGATACGAAGACATCCCCCCCAACCCGAGAAGACGGCCCTATAGTCCCCCCGATGAGGGAGAACACGTCTTAATCTTAGCGAAGCAGATATTTTTCACGACTGGCCAAGCGTGCCGAAAGGGTTATCAGAACAAAGTATTTGTCAACATGACCAGTTGAAAAATATGTTTTTTCCTCTCCCAAGCTAGAAGCGCCATATAAAAAAGCAATATTTCTTCCAAATACGCGTACTCATATCGACTCAATATTTTCACATATAGCAGAAAATTCTGCCTATTTTCATCGCAACTTTATTTCTTTCCCAAGTCAAAAATACTGCAGAGCTAAAAAGTATTACAATCATAAAAATATCCGATATTAATTCAAATAAAACCATATAAAATATGACCCCATGTTGGAGCGCGCTTAGGGTTGAATCTCAATGCGACCCGATATACAAAGAGATAAAACTCGAACACATCAAAACGCCATGACGACTAGAAATTCCAATTTAATTTGATTTTTGAAAATACAAAATTGGCAAATGAATACTCGGATGAAACTGAAGACATCAAACAAGTCGACCAATCGCGCTTCAGAATTGAAAGTTGAAGCGTATGGCGTGTTTCAGAAATAAAATACTCTGTTCGCGCTGCTAATTAAAAATGATCCAATTAAAATTCTAAATACACACTTCATACATTCATCTGATACATTCAATAAACGCAACAACGTATGCAAACATATTTATGCGGTAATTGAAGACTTCGCGTAAAAGTATTCTCTAATTTGAAAGCAAGCTAGAAATTCCATAAAAAAAATAATACCAATTTAAATTACGAAATATCTCAGTTTTCTATGTAGTTAAAGTCTTTTTTATGCGATTTTTTTTATTTGCAATTCCCCGTGAAACGTATCAATCGCATAAAAACAGACCCAAGTGTATTTACATTTAAAGATTGAGCGTCCTTACTTAAATATTCTTCGTTTTATATTCGATTGATATTTAATTTAGCCCACACCCTAAATTTAATTTACAATTTATTCGTACTATAATTTTTTACCAAAAAATGAACATAAATTGTAAGTTTTTATAAAAATCACAAATCGAATAAAATTTAAGCAATATCTATATACATATGTGGGAAATAGTTTTAAATGCGATTATATTAATTTATCGGATATCACCTTTGACCTGCGGGTCGAATAAGTTAAATGTGAAATTCGATACGCTTTCCTCCCCTAAAACTTGTTATTATATCGGAGTCGGGCTTAAAACTAAATTTGTCTATTCAGCTTAAATTTTGCTAAATAATATTAATATATTTTATGATGCATCAGGTTTTGGCGAATATATCATACAATCTATTTAAAAGCTATTCAAAGTATATTATTAGATTTATTTAGTTGATGTTTCTTCTCGACAAATATGTAAAATCGAAAATACTTCAAGAAATTTTAGATATCAATTTTTATTTTACAAATTAAATTTGTTTAACTGCTTTCATTTTTAAAACGATGCACAACATACGAGTGGATTTCTGCCAAAATGCAATCAGTTTGTAAGGTTTTATGAAGATTCTAGATGATAAAAAATGTTAACAAATCTCTATATCTATAATATTTATATGCAATGTTTCACTGTTTTACATACACTTGGGTCGAATTTGTAATTTAATTCCAAGACTGCATTCTGATGCACTGTCACCCCGTGGGTGATGTATCTATTGGTTTGTTCAATGTACGATATGATGCAGGCTGAGCATTAAATCACGTAAGCTCCCTGAACATCGTTTGTCACTTTGTTCTTTTTGTTGGACAGAAGACTTCCTATGTTTTCTTCCGTCCCAAAGATTCAGAGAAATCCAGATAGAAGCCTAAGACGCGCTCTCTGTCGTCGCGTCAAGGAAGCGGCTTTATTTAGATGGCAGGAGAGGTGATCTGCGTAGGTCGACGGCCGCCACCTCTCACTTTCTTCCTCTCAGTTAGGCACCACTTGAGGCAACACCTGGGATTTCAACAACTTCAGAGTGTCCATGCAGAGATCCGTCCATGGACGCTGACCATGTTCTGTGGACATTTTCGGGCATGGCGTCCGATCGCGAAGCGTTCCTTCGTTGTCAGTGGTCCGAAATTCGGATCAGTTTGACACGGAAGCCTTGTGACCATTCTCTCTGATTTTAGGGCAAATAGGGCTTTTTGTAAAAGTTTTGAGGGAAAATGCATTCCTAAGGCTCTCTGCGATCTCCACCTAGAGGTCCGACCGGTAACAATTAGTGGGCTCGCCACTAATTGTTATTTCTCGCATTTTTTTCGAAGCCGTAAGTAAGACTCAAAACTCTTTCCTACCCTATACAATATATATTTGTATAATTATTTTTTTCTATTTAATTTTTAAGCAGTTTTCATCTATATATTTATTCTAGCCTAGAATTTCAAAGTAAAATCTTTAACTAGTTTCCTCCCGCGCTTAGAGCGCAAGTGGCCGCAAGAAGTGGAGAAGGAACGTGTCCTTGCAGACATGGAATTTTGCAGATTTTAAGATTTTCAATTTTACAGATTGTGCACTTTGCTCGCGGGCTGGCATGCTCCCGAATAGGGGATCAATCACACAGCTCAGGTCAGAGGAGGCTCCCCATGTTGTTGTTATATTCATCCCAAAGATTATGCTTATTCCGTGCTAATGAAGTACTTTTAGATTCAAAATATTTTTCCGGATGGTGTGCATCATCTGGTAATAAATTATTTGAGCGTGAGCAGCCCGCATACAGCTGTCCATGTGAGAAGCATGCACGCATACCCTGTGTGTTTCTATTCTTTGTTAATGCTCACGCCGGAAACTGCACACGCTTCAATTTGAATAGCATATCAGTCGGAATCGTTGGGCCATAGCCTCTTTTTAAAATTTTTCATTTCAAACTGTAGCTCCGATGATATTATTCATCTTTTTTTCACTAAAAACCTGGTACAGTTGCTACATGTCGTGGCGGTTTTCTGTTTCAGAGAAGAACTATAGGCAAGCCAATTTTCAGTGTTAAAATATCCAATTCAAATATATTTTTATATAGAATGATAAACTAACTGAATGTTGTCCTAATGTTTTGTTCGTATGTTTACGTATCATTTAAATAATGCCTTTACATACAATTCATATAAAAATCACTTTTGAATTTTATCTCGTTGATAAACGTATCACATATTGAAAACCACTGTTTTGTTTAAATATATCGGAGCAGTAAGCTCTTTTAGAGGCAACACTAAAATTTTGTTTCAATCTATTAGCTGGTTTAAGAATTATATCAATTTTACGAAGGAATAGAGTTTCATGAATTTTAGCGCGGAACACCCGAACTGTAAATTGTTTTTTTTAAGTTTTTTTTAAATTTTGATGTTCGTATTCGTCCTTAATATATTTTGAGGCAATGAAAGCACCTCATATCATGTTGAATCCTGGAGTTTATTTCGCTATTGATTGATTTGTTGTGTGTGAAGATGCATCCAACTGGCTTTTAGAATACATGAATGAGTGATTTGTTTATTTATTGATTTGGATGTGGTTGCTTAGCAACACGCGCTTATTTGGAAAGCTACGCGATGTGTGTGGGAGTGAGAGGTTAGGATGCGTGCGCTCTCCCTCACTTGGTATAGCGACTGGCGAGCCGCCGAGCACCACGACGCGCCAGCCGTCCAGCGCGGCCTTGGCTGACGCAGCCGAGCGCTTAAACAGACATTATATTGATAGCATTATCGCCCTTCTGCATAGTTGACAAAAGGTTTTGTTTACCTTAGCAAATTTTGGCCAGACAGATAGACGGACAGGCACACATTGATTTATATATATATATATAGATTATTCTCCTTAGAATTTATAATATTCTTAATAATTATTTTAATTCCGTAACAGATATGATAATTCATGCATAAAATCTTAATATTCGAATTACAATACTTAATATTCTAAATCAAAATTTCATGCTATTTTACAATCAGGTCGAATCGAGTTCAATTTCCCTTTTTTTATACATATTTTTCTTATATTGAATTTTTTGTCAAACTTTCATCCATAGGTATTTAATAAAAAGTTGAAATAACGACAAAAACTTTGAAAATCAAGACCCAATTAATTATATGATGTAGTGCAAAATTCTTTAGTGGAATCCGATTCCTGTCAAATAATCATGGATTCCATAATTAATCTTGAAAAATGGACGAAATGACGGCAAATAGTAATTAAAAAATGCAATTTAAAATTGAATACATTTCAACTGAAGATGTGCAATTTCTACACAAAAGCTTAATTACTTCATAGTTTGGATCTTCAATAACCTTTTTAATTATAGTCCTTTTACTGCCGCTCATAACATGCGTGAATTCTTCACGTCAGGAATTTTTATATTAAAAAATATGGATATCCACATTTGAGATGGTGCCATGGCAGACACGACTCAAGTCAAAGATTTTTCACATTAATATAAATTTCATTATTTTTTCGGAATTTATATTATGAGTGACAGCTATTTTGACACTTTAAGCCATCACTTGACAGGACCGATGATGGACGACCGTCTCTACTACCTCAAATTTGATTATTTTATAGCAGGTCAAAGTAGCTGGCTATCAGTCACGCAAAATACTTCGATTATTTGGGAGCATTAAGAAGATCCATTGCGTAATTTAATATCACATTCGTGCCTATTCCCAGAAGCAAAAAATAGCGTTATCAATCATGATCAGGTTTAAACTAAGGGATATTAAGGTCTTGGGGGGCGCAAATAAAATGCTCTCTGGGCCAAAATTTGCGTCGCCTGGTTTCGGTCGTATTTTGAGCACTTAATGTCACATTTGCAAAAAGCAAACATACCACACGAGCAATAAATTCTATTTTTATGTAACTGAAATAATATCTCATATAACTTTTTCATGATTTTCAGGGAATGTTTGCATATAACGTGCGAGTCCGTCTGTTTTATATTAAAAACTTTATGACGCCATTCGTCTGATGCCAGTCATATTTTTGAATACAAACATGTCTGGTCAAATATTGTACAAGGAGCTTTATATTCATTCAAAAAATTAACGCCCAAGCTAATCCCACTCATTTTGTGAATTTAATTAGACGTTTTTTGATCATATTTCTTTTCATCTCATAATGCCATATTAAACACCCACGGTTTGCTTGAATTTCTGACAAATTTAAGAGCAATCTTATGGCAAAAATTCACAAATGCTTGTATACAGCTAAGGGTATTAAAAAGAGAAACATTTTATATAAAAATGATAAAACACCAAATTGGTCTTTATAATATCTTCGTATTTGATTCAAATTGATAAACATATAAGCTATTCTTTGAGAGCTTTTGTATCATATCAGAATGTTTTTCAATGGCTGAATTCATCACAAAATTCAATAAAGAAAACCCAAATTGAAGAGCAAATTCGTTAGAAATGGTTCGAATTAAGTCCAAATTGAGAGAAGTCTGAAGTAAAGCACAATAATGTTAAATATTTGTCCAAAGCTATTAAACAACTTCGTTTGTTCAATAGTTAAATGCGATTTTCCTATACGATTTACGTATGTTCGATTTTAAGAAAATTTGATTGTGTTTCATTATGAGCATATAATCTTGATAGTTATGATAAAATAATAAGGGCAGTGTATTACAGTAGAAAAAATAATAATAAATAGATAAATTTAATTTTGTCATTATTATTGAAATATACAAGCGTGAAATTAATAATATGTCTTAACCTTTTAATTACGAGCAAATATAGATATACGTGAGAAACCCGCCTCTGACCCTGGCTATCGAGCGGTCTGAAAAGTGGACCGCTTGGATACACAGACCAATCGTTCTTCATTTAAGGCTTTCTGTAAAAGCTATAGGTATAAAACTGTGCTTGTAACCTTTTACGACCTATACTCGATCATAGAGGTCGCTCCCCGGCGCTCTTTTTTTCTTTCTTGTTCATTTTTTTCAGTTTTTTGTTCAGGGTTGTTTTTCTTGTTTTTTTCTTGTTCAGGGTTGTCACCTTTTTTGTTAATATTGTATGCAAGAACAGTTTATTATAAAAGGCATTCTGACCAATACAATTCAAAATAGATTTACTTACCTAACACACATCATTCAATGACTTCTATTGAATTTATTTAATAATATAATGGAAACACCAATATATTTCCTTATCATAATATTTTTTTCTTCGATAAAACGTAGTGACTCAATGGTGAATCCCTGATTGATAATCTTTACAAATGTCCTTTATATTAATAACTGTTTAACTTATAAAACATCAATTTTCCCATTTTGTATATGTTAAGCTCTATAAAGCTCAATTTCTAACACAACGAAGGCGTATGTAGAATAAATTACTTTTTTATATTTTTCCATCAATATTATGTCATGTTTGGGTATAAGATAAATGGATTTTTTTTAAAGGGCTTATAATACAATAGAATGAAGAAGCTTGCCAATAAAGACTTAATATCGATCGAAGAACATGAGTTTCTTTGATGTTTGTATAAAAAATCGGCTTAAATTAATGATTATTAATTATTTTTCAACGAAACAATTTATAATCATTTTCTATTGACAGTGATAAATCGCCTGGGAACAGTTCAAATCGAATAAATAAAGGCAATTATGTCAAACGGAATGGAATCTTAGACTCTTTTCATAAAAACTTTAGGTTTAAATCCATATTGGTTTAAAAAAATCACCCTAAAAACAAATTTAAAAGATCGGAATTGCTTAGTATTTTGATCAATCGTCTGGATCCAAGTATCCTAATTTAGATTTTAATATCCTACTATCGAAAAACTAAATACTGAGATGATTTTAAAACTAATTTGGACCAACTAAGCCTTAAAATATTGCTTAATAACAGTCTTATCTTAATATAATCTATTGTTAGATATATTTTTAATAATTTACCTATCAGTTTCACTCCTTGTAGTTCGATTCGCTAATGAATGTGCCAAAGTGAGTTGACTATCATCAATTCGCACAAGAAGAATGTCTCCACTCTGTACTTCAGCAGTGCCTTCCCAACTTAAAACCATTGGAAGACAGTCATCGTCGCTGCTTCCTGATGCTCCAGCCCCACCCGGGCATTCTTCAGGTATCTGAAAGCAAAGAATAATTAATAGACGTTATGATAAATGCATATTTTTATCCGAGCCACGATATTAATTGCTGAAAGTCACCCAGGCGAATATTGATGATGTTTGCTCGGTTATATCATGGTAACGCGAAAGCTCCATAATAGTGGTCGTGTTGTCATTAATTTTAATCAGTGGAGCCTGCAAAACGGGATTCTCCGGATGAACTGTAAGTTCGCTTGGACGAAAGAACCGCGGAACCGTAGTTCCTGTGTACCGAACACTTCCGTTTGCGCATCCCTCAATCTCTGGCCTCGTCTTTTTCCCATCCCAAGCTCCATCAGAAGGCTCAGTTTTGTTCAATTTGATTTGGACCCTTCAATTCAAATAATTGGTAACTATTTTTGGGCCTAAACCATTTGGGGTTTTGTTAATTGTACGGAGCGGGCTCCACTCACGGATTACGAAAATAATTCATTCAATCAAGTCGTATTTCACTCATAGTTGATTATTTGAAATATTTTATGTTTACTTCCAGCTATAGATTGGATATACAAAAACCAATTTCCCGAAAGAAGATAAATTTATGTCGTGTATAGAAAAAAAACGATCGTAAAAGATATTGCACGCAAGCTCACGTCCTTTTCATAATACACTTGATTAAAGCAATTTTGTATAATATATTATATAATAAAAGCTTTCAGAAAATTACAATGACAATATTTATAATTACGTAAAAAAATAAATTTGGCCCGACACCAGACAAAGTGTTACCATTTAAATTCCAATATGGCTGATAATAAACATAAATCTATTAAATAATTGTAAATCAAATTCACAATCCATAAATAAAACAGTTTATCAAGAAACATAAATGCCATGTTTACTTTATTAACAATTTGGCGCAGCGAGTGTCTATGAATAAGAAAGTACTTGATCAGGTCTTGCGTCGAACCGAAGAAATCGCGATAACTTCTTCTTTCAACATAAACAATACATATGTGCGTCTTCAGTTTTAGTGACAAAATAATACATTTGTTGGATACGGATACTATTTTGTACTCTATGAAAATAAATATAGTGATTTGAATAAATATAAATAATAATATTGTATTAGGTTGTCCCATAAGTTTCTTTCGCAAATGAACACAGATCTAATCATAGCCATGGTTGAAGAAAACCCGCGATATACTGTTCGCGAAATAAGTAACAAGTTCCATAATCATCTGACAAAATTGGGCTACATCAATGGTTCAGATGTGTGGATTCCTCATGAACTGACTGACTCAAATAAACTTCAGCGTATTTCAACATGCGATCTTCTTCTCCAACGACATAATAGCCAACCTTTTTTGAAGAAACTTGTCATTGGAGATGAAAGTTGGATACTCTATGAGAATATCCAACGTAAACGGTCTCGGACCAAGGGTACAGAAGCTTTAAATGTAGCTTAACCTGGCCTAGATCCAAAAAAAGTTTTGCCAGGCCTCATTTGTCTTTGCTCGTCAGATATAAATGATCATCATTTGACTGGGATATTTTACCTCATCTTCCATACTCTCCGGATATTGCCCCTTCAGATTATTATTTATTTCTTTCGTTGAAAAATTATTTACGTGGTAAAAATTTTAATTCAAAAAATGATGTAAAAATGTACCTTGATCAATATTTTGCCAACAAACCTGGGAAATTTTAGCAAGAAGACATTATGAGGCTTCCGAAGAGATATAAAAAGGTAATAGAACAGAATGGATCACATATTATTCAATACATTTTGATGTAATACAAATTATTGGTTATTTTTTCTTAATATGAAAACGAAAGAAACTTATGGGACATCCTATTATTAGAAGTAGAAGCACGGTATTGAATATGATCGCTTTTGGCAATATTTAGGCGTGTACTTTTACAGCGCGATTTTGTCATCGATGTACGAGTGTATAATGAGACGCAAGACACTCTTCTCTGTCTATGACTGTCGCACTCAATGTGTGAGAATACTCTTTTTGTATCACTGAACGCACATATGCGCGATTACTCATAAACGGTGTTAAATTGTGGAAAACATCCTTAAAAATGGGACTAAAACGCAAACAATGTTAGCTGACCTGCTCAGATCATAATTTATATCATATTGAATACGGAAGTTTGCTCTCTTCTTTGAAAGGTATCTAATTTCTATGATTCACTAATTTACTAGTTTGCCCATAAACTCCACATAATCTCGAATTATATTAATTTTGCTCTATATAACATAGGAAAAGTATTGATCTTTAACTGTTCTTTATTGAACTGAGCTGAAAGCATGCATTAAAAACCCACTAAGGAATAATCCAGTAGACAGTCGCCTTGGCAATATCCAAACGACTTAAGGCAGGCTCATCTGTCTTCGGTCGTAAATCCTGCTTTTTGAATGCAATTAAATCGGAAACACGTGTCCTTGCGAATATTATGTTAATCCCATTACAAGGGTAGTGCGAACATCCATTTATTGCAAAGTGTCGGCGCGAAAGTTTGCTCTTCCCCAAAGTAATTTATCCCTTCAAATCACCGCGACGCAATTCCTTGGCGGTGGGATTAGCGTCCATTACAGACCCATTTCCATGGCGTATGGCAAATGTGAATTTAATGGGAAACCGGATGTGAGCCCTCCAGCTACATTAGTCGTCAACATTGTTCAAATCTTCACATCCGCCCATGTGTGCATCGGGATGGGAATCGTTAAAAAGTAGTTGCTGCCACTCTGGATAACTTGCGGCGCTAAATGACGTCAACTGAATGGAATAAACGCCTCCCAACTTTTGTACTTGAAAACTTTCAACCGTCATTCGAATAACAAGCAAACGATGATATCCAATTAAATTTATACAAAATGAATTTAAAGTACATCATATGAATTTAAAAATCGTTTCTTATCAACGCATTTACAACAAAAAAACGGTTATAGTGAGCAATCATTTAAGGAAATATTTCTAATCATCGATTATAACGAGCTTGCCAAATTTGGAATTATAAATTTTAGTCTTAATATAAAAATTTTCAAAAATTTCAGCCTTTGACAATTTTGATAGAGACTATGATTTATAATTTCAAATTTTTTTTCCAAAAATTGTATCCCATTTCATTATGTGATTATCATCAATTCAAGAAATGTAAACGTAAAAAAACAGGAGTTTATTAATATGTGCATTTACGAACACCGATTTCAATTTTGTTTTGCTCGTTATAACCGTGCTTTTGTTTAAAAAAATCTGATCGTTTATTAACCATTTTTTACAAAATTGATAGTTAACAGCAATTTTTTTTTCTATTCTTTTTCAATCCCTTCGACCAAAAAAAATCTCTGTCTCTTTGCTCTCTGCATGAGAATATGCATGAAATATTAATCTCATTTTAGATAAATTTGTTCTAATTATGTAAATCTACCTAAAAAGATGATATATAATTGAAATAAATAACTAAAAATATGGTAAACAAAGTAATAAATTTGCGAAAAAAATTTATCATACCTAAAACCCTAATAAAACCTTTCAAACAGGATCCGTAAATCCAATAAGTGCAGTGTTTTAAAAATGGAAGCGGTTATATTTGTATAAAAAATATTCGTATTTTTTTATATCAAAAAAATTTGAAAAGAGATCAGAAAATTTCTCGGGTTGTTGAAATATTGTTTTTTCAAATTTTTTTTATATTTTACAATGTATTTTTGATCTAAATAAATAATTATTTTTTGCAATTGGTTTATAGAAAATTACGTCTGAGCTTTATTGAGACAAGTTTGCCAGATTTAAGATGTTTTTATTAAATTTATTTACCAACTTCATATATACGCACGAGACCTTTTCCTTATTTTTCCTTAACTATAGTTGTCTGAAGTAACATTTCCTCTTTAATTTTTTGCAAAGTAGGCGATTATTATTTCAATTAGGATATCTTTTGCGCGCCCCTAGACAAAGAGATCCGGTGGTGTCAGGTCTAAAGACCGTACAACTCACGGAATAAGGCACGTTCTCAGATTTAAAAAAATCCAGTGGTGTCAAGTCTGGAGACCGTGCGACCCACGGAATAGGTCACATCACCAAATAAAGAAATCCAATGTTTTTAGATCTGGAGATCCTGCAAGTCACAGAATAGGGCACGTCCCCAAGCGAAGAAATCCAGTGGTGTCAGGTCTAAATATTATGCGAGCCACAGAATAGAGCACGTCCCCAGAAAAAAAATCAGTGGTGTCAGGTCTGGAAACAGTGCTTTTTACGGAATAGGGCACGTCCTCAGACAAATAAATCCAGTGGTGTCTGGTCTGGAGACCATATGAGCCACGGAATAGGACCGCCAAAAGAATTCATGTGCAAAACACCCTGTATATAAGCCATGTTGGCCTTATTTGTTGGACTTAAAATTAATTGTAATATGTTGGAGCAAATTCAAACATAATATACAATTAGTATTCTTTATTTATATATAGAATTATATATTATATATTGCCCTAGTTGTCAGATAGTTCATAGTTTTTCAATAAAATTATATTGGGATTTACAAGACTTGGAAGACAATTTGTCATAGAAAATATTTGCTGTTTTTGAAAGCTGTCTTCCGAAAATAATTTCGGACAAACATCTATCCGTCAATGTCTCGGTGACTAGTTTGTATTTTATAAAGTGATTCGAGGGACGTAAAAGAAAATGATTAAATGCTCAGAGCCAAAGGAGCGTAGCGCATCCCGCTCCAGAATCCGTAAGGTTAATGTCCAGGAAGAGAATCTTTCCGCTCAACGACATATCCCGAAATTCATTACATCACGTGATCTTCCTACCCCTACGCGAAATGACGCTCTCTCCACCCCGTCATCAATTTTCTACCCACCGAACAATGCGAAGAACAAACACGATAAATAAACCAATACCTGAGATTGTAGGTCGAAATGAGGAATGCGCCGTCACGTTCCTTTTTTTCGTCCTCCTCTCCCTTTTTCAACATCAGTTTTTTTCGCTCTTTTGTCATCTTGATTTGAGAAACTAATAATTTCTGCTTTCGGCCTTTTCCATCCATTAGTCATCTGTCATTTTCACAAGATTGTTTTTTTTTTGGCTTCGCCGTTTTCTTTCGTTGCCGCTGTCGCAGCGAGTCACTTTTATTTTGGTCATTCATCCCTTTTGGTCCTGTTCCTCCGCCCACCCTTTTCGTCTTCCTTTTCATAAAACGTTGGCTATATCACTTTTTGACGTAAAGCGAATCTATCCGCCTTATTTTTTTGTTTTCGCGGATCACGATTCAGCTCTTATTGTAAACGATACTGGCAATATATCTACGACTACAAGGAAAACTTTTTACGTGTATCTGTTCCGATTTTTATGGACGTTATTTATATTCGAAACGTGACGTTAATTGATATTCGCAAGATACATAGGTACACTTTGTAACCTTTTTTTTCAACTTCATTTTTAGCTCGGAGGAAAAATTTGACTCGGCGTTCGTGACAAAAATTCCAAAATAATAAAGTGAGGGTGCTTTATGCTGGAATATCCAGATGAAGATACACTTTAAAATGCTGAAATCTCGTAACTTATACAAAATTCACAACTAGCTTTTTCAACGGCGTAACACTAACGAGTTATAAATTTAACGTGTTTCAAATTGAACGTTTTTTCAGACATAATTGTGAATTTCTGAAGGAAATTAAATTGGAATCTGGGGGGAAGATATTGAAATTGATGACGCGAAGAAATTCGACAAATTATTCAAACAGGATTTATGGATGTCTGGGATAAAACTTTTTATTATAACCAGTGATTTCCAACTTATCTTTTTATTTTGAAATACAAAATAATAATAAAATGAATTGCAATTGAAAGCCAACCAACTAATTAATTAATAGAACCGGTTTACGCGCCAAAGAAAATTCCGCGCAAAATATATATTTTTTAGATTTGATTTATTTAATAATTCGAATTTTTACAATGATTTTCAAAAATATCCCTGCACAATTTTAAAGCACGACTTTATGAAACCTACTATATATTTTACTCTTTCCATGCCCACCAATTGATGTCATGAACAGGCTCATATTATTTAATATATGAAGACTTCATATCAAAACATACGATAAAAAAGCATAATACGGGATAAAATGATATGCTTTTAAATTATTTTTAAGCTCAATGATTTAGACTCAATGAACAATATAGGCCATATGTAATTTACCTATATAATTTCATATCTTTTATCAAACTTTCAACATTGCGGACACTAATAATTTTCGAAACCTGAACAATTGCACATACCAACATTAAATTAAAAGCTACAAAGCTGCCTTTTTGTATACAAATAGTTTACGTTATTTGTTTTTAAATAAACATCGTCTACTTTCAATACAAAGTGGCTGGGACTTCGGTAGACGTGGCTAATGTAGAATTTTATTGAAGTATTGCAATGCCACACGCGTTTAATAATTATTTGAAAAGAAACGCTGTTACGCGGTATATTACTGTGGGGCATGTGTAGTGCGGGCTGAGATGATAGGACTCAAACTCTAACCTCGAAAACCGACTGTCTTCATTTCTTCTGCTGCAGTCACTTTCAAATTAAGTTTGGATTCGTGAACTCGCAGAAGTAAATCCATTGAATTTAGCATAACCTCAGTCTTTCATCCTCCATAGCACCTTCGGGTGCACATGGTCTGAAGCTGATCTTTTCCGCGGAAACCTTGCCTCCTCAGGAAAACATGGAGGAAAAGTGTTGTGCGCCTGGACACTCCGCGCGTAGCGTTTCTGTAGGGCTAAAAGATCAGTGGAATACACTCTTTGTGTGGCTAGTCTGAGGTAACCCGGAACAGACCATACAGCAGCGCAGGAAATGGGTTAGACTTATAACGAACCCCCACTCCAGTTAATCGCTGTTTGGTGTCTGTCATCTTGTCTCCCTCTCTCCGCCGCATTTACGCGCATCCTTCTCCCTCTCCCCGCTCCTCATCCAGCTCCGCGCCACCCATTCATTTCATCAAAACAATATGGTGTATCCATTAATCGTCTCGCAAAACAAATTTCACACACGAATAATGGTTGTGCTAATGTAAAAACCTTTTCGAATACATGCCCAATAACTCACCAAAGTTTCATCGTAATCGGATGAACGGTATAAGAATGTATACCTAGCAAACCCCTCGCTTTGCGACACACATTCATTTTTGTATGTATAGATAAACATTTATTTTATTCAATAATTGAAGAAAATAATTGTTTACTACTTTCAAACTACGCTCAACACTTATAATTAGGTGCTATTCTTAAAACCACTTATCATATTACCTTAATATATATATTAATGATATTCTTAAACCATCTTTCTTAATTTTTTACCATATTTCTAGATACTGTTTAAAGTTTTACATACATTTTGATATACAGAAATGAAATCGAGAATTCTTATTTCTTGAGAAATAAAAATTACTGGGAAATCAGATAAACATCTCGGGATAAGATAAACAACGGATATATTATATATACAATATATAAAGAGAGACTGTATTTTGTGCACTTCAGAAAGCCATTTTCAATAAAAATTGCACGATTGTCTTAAGTAGCTTTTACTTACTTCCAAGAAAGCTACTTACTTATTAGAACCATCTGAATTTCTTATCGAGATGGCTGCAAAAACGTCTGGATGATCCACTGAATATTGAATGCTCGAACGGGTGAATGCTACGGGTTGGCTTTTAAATGGATATTTAAGTAGATTTAATCCTATACGTGGAATTTGATTATGATGGTACATCGTTTAGCTTTAAGTTTAGGATGTATTTATTTTATAAATATTCCCAGGGAAGCACAAATGACAGTTTTGAATGAATAAAATAAGGAAATAAATCAGCAATATGTCAAAAGCTTTTAATTCAAAATATATTTGTGAAGCACTGGTTTATCTGGTATCTACGATAGGTCTGTCACTATGGAAACTTTCATCTTATATATATAAATACATTTTCTAAGAAAATCGTACATCTATGCATCAAGCTTGGGTGGAGGTCCTCCATAGAAAAACATGGACATCAATCCCCCTTCTTCAACGCTCCACGCAGTAACAGACTCGATTTATTATATTATTTTTTTTATCAAGAACGATAAGTTATTTAGATAGTGTAGTTCCGAAAAAAAAGAAGCTCAAGATATGGAATAAAATTTTCTATCCCCAAACGTTTCATACAACGCTAAATGATTTAGAGAAAATGGCTCAAATAATATATACATTTTAGAAAACACGTTCTTTAATATTAAAAGAATTAACGATCCGATAAAATTTAATACATTCTCGCCGGACGCCAAGGAACAAAGGATTAATATTAACGAAACACATGGACGAAAGGAGCAAAAATGTAATATTCCCCTACACGTTTCTACCGCTTACAAATTTTCTTCCCTTTATATTTTCACTTTTATTATAAAATAATACTAAGGATGTACTTAAGTATTTCGTTCGCTTTTTGCCTGTATCCCGCTTTCATGTACAGTAATCCCTGAGCATTGTGTTACATACACACACCCGCTAAATGACTAAAAAATTTGACCGAACCCGAGAGCTTTCTTCTCATTTTTTTCAATCTACACAGTGTGTTCCCACTGTGGGATCATTTATTAGATAGAAGGTCGTCCGTGCGAAAAAAAGGCAATTTTCTTCCTTTTGTTCGCGAAGTAAAATGTCACCACTTATTATAAATGCCGGTCGAAGATAAAAAAAAAAGGTAAATATGAGTAATAATCCGAAAAACTCTGCACTTTTATATACAGTGGCATCTTTGATATTAAATATTTTCGAGATGTGTTTGTTTTAAGGGCGTATTTCGACGGAAATAACTAGTGATAAATTATATATAAAGAAGCTTTTCGTGAAATATGGATTTTCGCGAGATTCGCTGCGAAAATGAAAAAACAGCGCACGGCCAATTTTCCTATATTTTTCCTTAGGTTTTTCTAAATAATGTTAAATTTATACCCAAAATTTACTCAAACCAAGGGGTAATCTCATCCGGTTATGAATTAATTGAGAATGATTTTCATTAAATAATCATCCAATAAATATAGAAATACCTAATCTCTTAATACATTTAATACACGAAGGCAATTCAAATTTAAGCCGGAATTTTGCTATCGCCTTATTTCTTCAGTGATGAAACCAAAAAGCTTCTTATCAGATGGAATAAATGTATTTTTAATAAAGGGAACTATATAAAAAAAATACTCCTTTCGTATTTTTATATTATATATGACTAATAAATTTGTACAATAAAATTCCGGGTTATATTTGAATCACCCTCATAAGTGAAAAAAAGGATTTTAATCCAAGCATGTGGCATACAGTCTTATCAGAGAGCTTCGGTCACCATAAATATCATGCACATTCTAGTTGATCAGATCCAGATAATCGTCGCCTTTACCAATATCATCAGCCTTGTGAAGTCAAGGTCTTTGGATTATTCAAGTCTGAGTCTAAGACAATTCAGGGAGCTTTATTCAATGACATCCATGCCTGCCTAGTAAAGACAACAGCATAATATAAAGTTAACAATCCACATGTCCATGGCCTCCCTGTTAAATCTCGTCGCCCTGACGCTAAAAATTTCTTCCTGAATAAGTCCTATTTTTTCTCAGATTAAGATTTTGGTGATAAACATAGCAATCATTATGGATATGATACATTATACAAGGTGCAGCAATAATCAACAGAGGGCGTTTGTTTCAAATAAGATTTTAAAAAAATCAAAAAACGATACACTAAGGTTTAAAGCTTGAAAGATCAAAGAAGACAAATCATATTACATCAAAGAAAAATCTCATTAATAATCCAACACAGCGAATAGCCATTAAAATTTATATATTTGCGTAGGACATAATCTGGATCCATCCAATCTAGCGTTTTTTGGATTAAAATTAAAAAAATGATGGGCTCATGTTTCATCCATGGTTATAAATCGATGCGAAAACTCGGCTTTATTGCTGTGAAACATCATCAAACATTCGATTGAAACATCCCCATAACGCTGATTTTGTTCCATTGTGAGCAAACGCGGCACCCATCTTGCGCACAGCTTTTTCATGTTCAAATATTCAGTTAATATGCGATGTACAGCACTTTTTGAAATGCTTACCATGTTTGCTAGCTTTTGCACTTTTCAGTCAATGGTCATTCAATACCATTTTGTGGATTTATAAAGTAGTTACTTTCTAACATAGTATTTAAGATCGGGTACTTCTGGGACTATCTTCGTATGTAATCCTAGTCGTGAAATATAATTATTTAGATGGTAAATTGGTAAAAAATAGTGTAGGCAAAATCTTCATTATTTTGGCATGAAAATCGTACATTTTTATTTTTTATCGAATATACAAATTCTTAAAGGTATTAATACTATTTTTTTCTTTCAAGTATTAATCGAGGCCAAAATGTAGAATTTGAAATTAGCATCAAATGAAATGAAATATTTTTTATGGTTCCAGAGAGCAAATAAACTCGGGCCAAATTTCGTCGAAAAACGATGAAGAGACGATCTCAAAAATACGGAGCTAATGAAAAAAGACAACAAAGGACAAGTACGAGTCGAATTCAAAGAATAGAAACGTTCGGAATATTTTACATACTGAGTCGTCTTTCAAATGAAATGAAAAAAAGCATCGTATAAAATTCAACAAATCCAATGGCTACCGTCGTACAGAATTGAAAATGATACCAAGAGCTGTGGGGACCTGCGATGGGCCCACGGACAGAGCCCGCTTGCAGAACAACATAATTTGCTACATCATCAATCAGAAAAGTCTGACTGAATGAAGAACTTACAGATATAAATAAAGGCCATCAATCAAAGAGTAAATATCTTAGTCCTCGGCCAGCCATCGATCCACGTCCAATGAATTTCTATCTCTATATTAAATATACATTTCACCGACCTTAGGAGCGGTGCCCGTTTTTCATCCCAATTTGGCGTTGAATCACAAATGGAAAAATTAACATTTGAATCGGACATAGACATGGGATGGGGCGAAAACAAAATGGTCGATCATCCTTGAAAAAATTGTGCTCAACATATGGATCATTAGCCTGTTGGGGGATTTTGCGTCTGAGGCGTTCCATATTTTTATCTTTTAATAATTGATATCATCTTTGATTTGCTTATTTACCTATTTGTCTATTCGACTCGCTTTAACTTTATCATTAGATGTTTATATATAGTGCAAAATAAACCCGGTTCAACTTCAACAATTAGAGCGCATGGGTGACATTTTGCATTATCTGGGTGAGCCAAAGCGGGAGTTTTTATTACAGAATTCAGATGAAAATTGAACCTTTAAAATTTACTGCATATCTTATTTTATCGGGGTGGATATATCACTCTATGGTCCCTACCACTAAAATCCCAGGGGGGGCTACCCTACAACCGTGGGCAATAGTCGAACCCCTAGGGTAATAATGTAAAGTAGAAGCGCGCGAAACTAACCAGGCCGGATGGCTCATCAAACGTTGCTGGGGTAGCTCAGCTAACATGAGTTATGGTGTGCGGATTATCTTGTTCTGCATACCCACAAAATCGAATATGGAACTATTGATTACAGGAAGAGAAAGAGGAATATGTACAAAAGGCGATACCACTATCTTCAACAGCCTATGGTACACAGAGTGAATGGCGACTCGTCTCCTTGGTTAGATACTATAAATGATCAAAACAATACGAGTACCATGAGGAAGGGATGACCCCTGCAATTTATCATCTGCTGCATACCCTTTGAAGCTGAAGTTGAACTCGTGGTAACAGTGACCCACAGCCAATAAATCTACTATTCTTCTTTTATTTCCTCACACCTTCGGGTACACATTAGTCTGAAACTAGCCTCTAGCGAGCTTCTCCAGGTCAGTGGATGGCATTCTGTGTGGCTAACCAAGAATGTGTTCCAGATGAGACCCACAGCGATATGGGCCCGTAATTATTCTGAGAAGATTGGGTTCGATATACCAGTAAGTCGCTGCAATTACTTTTACCTGGAATTATTATCATAATGATGGTTTTCTTTACAATTTTCCAGGGGCTCAGTATAATTCTATCAGAAAGACGTTAATAGCAATAGGTCTTTTTAAATTCCGTTTAACAATAAGTTTATTCCTATATAATGTTCAAGCTTGAGAGCAAAACAACAGATATTTAAAGAATTTCACCCTCATAAAAGGTTTGAATAATAATGCAAACGTTAACTAGCAGTCTGAAAATTGACAATGAAGATGTCGATCAATTTTTGAAATATGTTGCCGAAGAAAATAAAAGAGAGTGATCTACAATAGACGAGCACAAACATGTTTCCAAAATATTGTATAAAAAGGATTATTTGATATCTCTTATACAAATAAATGATTCAGCCCACACACATTTGATACTTATAAATGATGAAATTCAATATAATAGGTATTTTTGCGTTAATTATATTAAAATAACTTCAATAAATAAGATTGTATTATTAAAAATAATATGATTAAAGCAATTTTTTTAAATTTATTAGCATATTGTTTGCTAAAAACTATTGTGCCAAGTAATATGGAAAAACAGCATGTATTAATATTTTAGCCGACGTTAAACAAGTCAGTGCAATTCTTAAAAACACGCTTCCCGTAAATAATGTGTCAATTCTTTACAGCATTATTTTTGAACTTCGATCATAAAATTTTTGAACTCGCGTCATATTGATTTTGACATCGTATTTTGCTTTTCCACAATACACATTGTTCTGAAATATCTTTGACGTTGTTTGACACAACATTATATGGTGATACATTATATCCGTCGCAATGTATAAGCTTCTATAACAAGATATTGAATTTCTCTCTTATATCGCATCTTGTGATAATAACACTGCCGAGGTATCTCGTTTCTTCGTTTTCGTAATTAAAATCTCCACGTGGCTTTTAAATGATGGCTTTCTTTGTCTTTGTCTTCTTAAAAACGACTCGAATAAACCATTATTAAAATTTGAATGAACGACCGATCATGGAAACAATTTTCACTTAACATTTTTTTTTGTGCGAAAATTGAATACATCTCGCTAAAAAAATCCTAAAATTAAGCAATACTTAAATATTGGGTCTTGTAAATGCTATGTCTAGATCTCAGTCCTGTTAAATATTTGCATGTAATGTTTTATCAAATAACTTGAAGGAATTGTAGCGTGGGCGAAGGATCACCCAAAATCCATGACGCTGTGAATCTGTACAGATTCAACTCACCAGATTAACATCATCTAGAAAGTGGGAGCGGGGTACGAGCTGGGGATTCAGTTCTGAGCCTCTACTTCTTCACACAACATTGGTGTCAGAAGTCAGAATAATGCCATGGTATTGGGATGACATTTCGTCAACGCTAAAGAATCATTGAGTTACATTTGTACACAAATACTGTTACTGTGAATTCTGAGTGATATTAATCAATATTGAGTGACTTTTTATGATCACAATGAAATCATATTTACCTGTATGATAGGATGATCACGTATTTGCGAGCGAATTCCAGTGATTCAGAAAGAGCACTCTTATACGTTGAGCTCAGAGAGATACAGTGACGGATAAAACGTTTTGCAGTTCGGTAACTGTGCATGATAAACAAAGACGAAGAGCTTCTTGTGTACATCTCACCATTTTATAGATCGTTAACCCTAATTCATCGACTAATAATGATGTGTGAATGATGTAATGAATCGATTTCAAGTGTATTAATTATGATTACTTGAAGAAATTACCAAATACTTTGTGCTATCGACAGTGTTTGTTAATTTCGCTCGCGTTCGTCGCTGCGTCCATCAGATATACGCGTCTTCGAAGTGTGACGAACGACGACTTGCAAATGTTAACTTGAGAGAAGATGCGCCACATATCGTTCGTGTTTATCCCGTGCATTATAATATTGCATCGCTATTCCTTCTGTTTACTCGCTACTTTGTCTGTTTTGGGCAACGAGAGTGTTAAATATAAGCTCCATACGGGCTACGGTCCAGACAAGGGAATCCAATCCCGGGATCCCGTGATCCTGGAATTCTAGACAGATTTAGGTACTCATGAATCCCGTAATATAAACGTGGTATAAGCGTAGTGTAAGCGTAGTGTAAGCTTAGTGTAAGCGTAGTGTAAGCGTAGTGTAAGCGTAGTGTAAGCGTAGTGTAAGCGTAGTGTAAGCGTAGTGTAAGCGTAAGTGTAAGCGTAGTGTAAGCGTAGTGTAAGCGTAGTGTAAGCGTAGTTGTAAAGCGTAGTGTAAGCGTAGTGTAAGCGTAGTGTAAGCGTAGTGTAAGCGTAGTGTAAGCGTAGTGTAAGCGTAGTGTAAGCGTAGTGTAAGCGTAGTGTAAGCGTAGTGTAAGCGTAGTGTAAGCGTAGTGTAAGCGTAGTGTAAGCGTAGTGTAAGCGGTAGTGTAGCGTAGTGTAAGCGTAGTGTAAAGCGTAGTGTAAGCGTAGTGTAAGCGTAGTGTAAGCGTAGTGTAAGCGTAGTGTAAGCGTAGTGTAAGCGTAGTGTAAGCGTAGTGTAAGCGTAGTGTAAGCGTAGTGTAAGCGTAGTGTAAGCGAGTAGCGTAGTGTAAGCGTAGTGTAAGCGTAGTGTAAGCGTAGTGTAAGCGTAGTGTAAGCGTAGTGTAAGCGTAGTGTAAGCGTAGTGTAAACGTAATCCCGAACAATTCAGGATTGAATTTTTCATCAAACAGAAATCGTACACCTCACCAGCACGATGAAGGCTACTAAATCGAGATATTACCGCTGAAATGCGGACACTTGGAAACAGTGGCGTAACTACTAATTGGCGAGCTTAGGCGACGCCTAGGGGCAATAACTATCTAATCTATTTATATATATATATATATACAATACATATATGTTTTTCAAATTGTTATATTAACCTTTCCTTATCGGTGATGTATTTACTACACCTCAACTATAATAATGGGAATATCGATATGAAATATAATAGATACGGGGCTCAGATTTTTTTTATTCCCCTGTAATATAATTACGAATCAAATCTAAGTATTATAGTATATAAGTATTCATCTGCAGCGACGGAAATAAATAATTTGTCGGGAAATCGGGAATTTTGCGAGTTTTGCGAAGTGGCGGACAGGCAAATATAGCATCTAAGACTATAACGATTTTAAATTAGCTTACTATTCAAAGGGCTATGATGTCTATTTCGAGCAAGACGGCGATACATGTCACAAACCTCATTACAAAAACAACATTTAGGCGTCATATTTGAATTTATTTATTCGAAAATTGGCAATTTTTAGATCATTTTAGACCTCAAATTAAGTCTTTTTTTTAATATACAGTTTGAAAGTAGGAATGAAATACTTATGTTGCTATTCGGCTTAGGGGATCATGCATACATTCCGGGATAAAATATAGTTGAAATATTTTGACATTTTGGAAGCATTCCCCAGCGTACTTCAATTTGGTTTTTATTGCCACTTTCAAACCATAAGGTCGTTTTGTGCGCCACCAAATACATAAAAGTCAATATATCACTCCATATATATATTTCCAATAATTTTTTTCTATCACAAAAGGCCACAATATTACTTTTCCGCCCGAATCATTCAATTGTGATAATAAAAAGGTTATCAAGAAATTCTTACGAACTTCCACAGAATCTTTTGCGACAGAGCTCAAGCTTCTCAAACCTCCTTTTTGCGACTGTCAGCGAAGTTTGATGCGAAAAGTTTCCATCGTATTTTTCCGTGTTTTTCATGCACAGTTTACATGCATATGACAAACCGCATAAGACTCATAACTCATTTCGCTTTGACACATCTACCATTATTCTTTGCCAAGTTTTGACTATCGCACCGAAACTAACAAAATCTTTTGACGCGCATTGTGAGTTATCTGCTACTATATGCGTATCATTCGCGATTTCCCTTTTTTCCCTCCCAAAATCGACATTTTACGCAAAAAAAATGGTCATTGAAAAAAAATAATCCAAGTACATAAATTTATTCCAAATCGTTTTCCAGTTGGTTTGCGGATACATTTCCATAGATCTGCACTAATTTTTGTATGCAAATTTATAACATGTTGGGCGATAGCCAAGTGCCGCTGTAACTGCATACATTGCGCTCTGTTTTATGACATTTTGACGTCGCACAAACAACGGCTTTGGTAATTTTACTACGAAAAACCGTAGCGTTTACTTTTACATAATTGAAATTTTCAAAATATATTGAGCCAAAAATTAAACCAGGATCGTATTGTATTCCGTTCGGAATTATTTCCGATTTTTATTGTGGCGTTTTCGAGTAACTTCAACCGGTCATTTATATGTGGTCGACGCAATTGTTTTAATCTCTCGAACACGGTAAAACACTCAAATATCCACGTATATTATGTGATCGACACTCGAATAAAGCGAAACGTTGTCAGAGTACAATATTGCAGCACCACAACAGCCAACATTGCGCAGAACGTCCGTATAGAAAATATTTGCAATATACATCGGCTTTGATCACAAATTTATTTGTCTATCGATATATACACAACCGGCAATAAAAACTTAGCATATTATCGAGTTTCATATAAAAACATAGCTAGAGTTTTCCATCAAAGGGTACGCTTTATACCATTAGACGACACTAGGAGACTGAGACTTTGAAGGACAGGAAAAGACCGGACCGCCCAAAGTCTACCACGGATACCGAGATTTTATTATTGTCAAAATATTGAATAGAACTACTATCGGCACAATTGTGCCATGCCCAATTTATGATTTAGGAAATGTGTTATAGATAGATGAATCTAAATTTTAAATTATTTGGTGAGTGTATATCGAGCCTTTAATTATATAAGGAGTTAACATAGTGATGATGTGGGGGTTACTTTGGATGTAAAATGACTAAAAATTAAATAAATAACGTTAGTAGAAAATATTTCAAGTAAATGTTGTACATTCTGGTTATCAAATATTAGGGCGCCATTTTACATTACAGGAAGATAAAATACCAGAAAGTACTATATATTATTTTTAAATAATTACTATAATCATTTAAATGTTTATATCATAGTCAGCATATTAAGGAGGATATGTTTAACAATATGAATACAGCAGACCCTCGGTAGTCCGTCGCCCCCTGTAATCCAACATCCCAAATAAGTATTGTACGTACGTACGATAAAGCTTCATCAATGTAAATTTTATTTTTATTAAAAGGGTAAAAATGCTTCAAAAATCGTCATGGAATACGTTTGATGACGGTAAACGGTTTTTGTATTATCAATGTACTTTTACCAAAAAGTTTCGGATTACAAGGGGTCGGAGGCAGTACTCTATAGTCCGACAAATTCAACATTCCGACACTGCATTGAAAAATATTTATCGGATTACCGCAGGTATGCTGTATATATATTGTATTGTCAAAACTTGTATTTAGTTGGAACGCGTTTTTACTAGTTAAAACTAGTTTTCACTATTTGATGAGAGATCCATTATTTTCAAGCAAAATTTTGAAGCTTATTTCACAATGGATGGATTCATCAATAAGCAAAATTGTCGTATCTGGGTCGAAGAAAAGTATTATTTAGGGAAAATGTCTATATCTAAAATGCTCAAACTATAATTCAGATTTTGGGAATAGTTTCTAGTAAATTAATTCGGGACATCTGGAGTGCTTTTATAATAATTTAATTTTTTTCCTCATTATCCTTATAAATCTTTTCGTATAACATTTGGCAATGGTATGCCACGAGCAACTTGAAGTTGTAAAAATATAAAGACAAGCTTGAGCAAAAGCTTTTAATCCATTAGGCCGTATTGCTTATTCATTAATGTCAGAAGTGGTGATTGTTAAAATGAACGTTTAAAATAGATACATAGTGTTTATTTTCAATATTAACTCAATATTAGCTAAGCAGTCTAGGTCTTAGACTTATCATGAAGGTTCGGGTTCCAATTCAATTTTCATTTAATTGAAGTCGGTCAGCATCGTCCATCAAGTCCATCTTTAACAAATATTGATAATTTAACAACTCACCAATGTTTCAAATTCTAATTAATATACCTATCTCAATATTATATCTATACCCAATGTAAATATTCATTCATGGAGACCATTATCGTCGGCAATAAGGAAAATCGATGATGAAATAAAATATTTATTAGGGCAGTGAAGTGGTGTACGACTATAAGACTTATTATTATTGTATTATTAAATTAGTAATGACTTAAATAAAGAATAATTGGGCTTAATGAGCAAGACGTTGCAATTCATGCTTGGTAATAATCCAATTTTATCCTCAACTGATGGATAGTCATCCCCGTATGTGGTCGCGCGTTTACTTCCTGAAAACAACCACTCTTCTGTTAACAATTCTAAGGATAATTTCTATCGCTATAAATGCGCGCGACTATAGAGTACTATTCCCGACCCCTTATAGTCTGGAACTTTTTGGAAAAGAGTACTTGTAATACGAAATGTAAATTATGAGATATACATAGATAATAGACATCAAACCTATTCCATGACGATTTTTGAAGTGTTTTAATCCTCGCTAGCTACAAAGTCTTCTTTTTGTTATCTCCTTGTAAAACAACTTTGCTTTCATGACTTAATATTTGCCTAGAAATAGAACTATGCACGTTTCTTTCCTAAAGAATCCACATATACAAAGCTTAATCCACCTTTGCATATTTAGATTTTTTGAAAGTTTACCTCTTGCCTGGCCCACAATCAATGTTGGGGACAAACTTTTGAATGTTCTCGCGGTTCTTTTTTGTGTCATAAATTGGGGATCATCCTACACCGTACTCACTTGTCAACTTACAAAAAGATTCATTACGATTTAGACGATCCAAAATCACACTTTTGTATTTTTTACATTGACAAAGGTTTACCGTGCATATATACACTCAAACCTCTTTTTGTGCGACTTTTTTATTGTACAATTTTGAAGTTATGCGGGTTTTTTTAATTTCATAAAAAGTACGTATCGAGATATTTTGGATAAAATAGGAAATAAATCATCGAAACTAATCGAAATTTGGAAAAAAATTATAATTTGGGACTGTGTAAATCATATTGCATCTGCTATCGCTGAATTACGACCCCGCCCTTTTATTCTGGTTTAGATTTTTGATAAAATTGATTTCGTTTCTTTTTTGCATCTTTCCTATTTTTGATTTTTAAAAATACATTCTCCAAAGGAATTTTCAAAACTCCAACTATTTGCGGAGTAAGAGCTATTTTAGTGACGGGGTAACATGGTCGGTCTTACTAGAATGAAATCTTTTAACGCGTTTTTCTTGAAACTGCTTTTTTCAACACGGTTGACATCATATCTCAAGTTTTCATTAATTAATTTACTTCAAACTTTTCTATATAACCCCTATTATTTCTACCAGATATATGTCAAAATTTATTTTTAAAAAAAATCAAAACTGTGACAAAATAAGGCCAAAAATGACTTGAATAATTTTTTTTTAAAAGTCGCTATTTTGTGATTTATTTTTTTTGAGCTAGGAACTATAGTGACATCTTTACAAATTATGAATTATATTTTTGGAAAGAGAAAATCTACATAGAACAATGATGACATTGACACTAGGTATACTATTTCTTCAGAAGAAGATGACAGTGTGTAATTAAAATAATTAGTATTACTCTAGTGGATGTCTGGCATTTGAGATGCCAGATGTCAGACATCATTAAAATTTTACTTATGATGCAAGTCCTATAAATGTTACCAAAAATTCTATTTTTTAATTGCCTTAATGTTTTCCTATTTTTTTATTAACTTTTTTTATGCGATTTTGGATATATTTTATATAGCTGTTTCAAAGTTATGCGGTTTTTAAAATCCATGGAATGCGTCTTCACTTTTTCTATGTATGTCATAATTATTTTAAGGCCGGAAGAATAATTTTGTTTTAAAGGTGTTTGGTTTCGAGCATTTATCGGCCATTTTCTTCGGTCACAGTAAGTTCTTCCGATGTAGAGGTCGTCGCGCACTCACGTCAATTCCCATTCATACGAGATTTACGCGCTCAGCCTTTTTTTACTTTGCAGAACCATACCGCTGCGAATATTCTTTGAAAGCTCGTGGAAGTTTATGGTAGTTATGTGATGAGTTGATAACACTTCACAAAGTGAGTAAGGTTATTCAGAGAATCATCTGTGATTTCTAACGAACTTTTGCAAAAAATTGAAGAACAAGTGTAATATGACCGTCGTGTGATGCTCGAAAGCCTTCATAAAGAATTTCCTGATATTCCTCCAGATCTCCTTGTTGATATTATGTGCAAAATGTTCTATATATGTGCAAAACCGTCAAAATCGCGTAACCACCGTGTGTGTATTTTTGGATCGTTTTACACATGAAGGAGAAGCGTTTTCTGGATTTTATCGTGACGGGGAATGTGACGTGGGTGTGTCACAACACCCCAGAATCCAAAAGATAATCCAAAAAGAGCTGATGGTTGAAGTCTACGACACTGGCATACAAAAGCTGTGCTCCGACTACATTTTTTTGATCCTGCATAAATATTGTAACCTTACTTTCTGGATGATCCTGGAATAATTTGTAATAATTTTCAACGTGTTTTTATTACAAGTAGTACGTCTGGCATTTAAATCGGCTATATAATTGTTCTATAGGGAAACTGAACATATTATAAATAGATGTAGACTTCTTTATTTATTAAGAAATGGACGCTTCATGTTCCTCTTTGACCCTCTGCTTCCGAAATCTTAAGACCCAATGAATCCGTAATGAAAAATCTTTCGTATCGTAAATGAAGCCGAAATGAGAGCATCCGATATGCACAGTTTTACGAAGGCAATAAAACTGGCGGACGGGATTAAAGTGAATAATTGAAAAGAGATGAAAGATTGCCTTTTTGGGCAGGTCCAACGGAAAATGGCTAACGAATGATAAATCACCCGTCGCATAAAATAAATATTTCAATAGATGGCAGTGAATGCTGCGCCTTCATCGCAACTTTTTTCGGGTTTTCTTGACAAGAAAGGGGACTCTCCCGTTCCGCCCCGCCGGTTCGCCGTCGAAAAAAAAGTTTTTCCCGTTCACCGTTCGAAAACTTTCCATGAATGAGGCTCAACCGATGAGTTTCATCGATGAAAAGACACTTCTCCGAAGCAAAAAGGTGATTTAGTGTGCTCGCGATATTGAAAATTCTTGTACGTTCCCATCCCGTCAAAAATTCCGCATCGAAGACAGTCGCGCATTGGCTTCGATCTCCGTGGCTTTGGACGAAAAAAGAATTTCAAGCGCCCAGAATTTTATGTTCAAAATTGAGTCGCCACGTCAAATGTTAAATATTGGATATTTTTTAAATTCGCGTCTGTCTTTTGTGACCCTTTTTCAATGACAGATCGATAAAATTTTGCACAGATACTAAAACGATAGCATTCTAAGCAATGTGACATTCAAAATATGTTTTTGACAGGAATTCTTCAATATTTACATAGACAGATATCGCGTCGTTTGATTTCCAAGCAAAAAAGTGGTACATAAAGTCAAATAATTTAAATGGTCCAACAAGATCAAATAATGATAAATTCTTATTTATTAATATACATAACCCAACCAAGCTCTAGCAGTATCATAGACACTCCCTGTTCTAAATTATTCATTAACCCCGGACTCAAATGATACAGAAAGAACATTCTCGTACGTTAAATGCGGAGATTATGAATCGGAGACAGAGACGGTGAGAGTGTCTTGCGTCTCGTCATAGACTCGTACATTGATGGCCGTGATGTAAACACAAAGAATTGCTTATATTTCTATAAAAACTTAAAAAATAAATTATTCTGTTATTTAAACTTAAGATACACATGTACATTGTTTATGTCTATGTGAAGAAATTAACAAATACTTTGTGCTGTCGAAAGTGTTTAGGTTAATTTATTGATATACAAGCTTTACTAATGCTGCGTGGCCCTGAGAGAAAAATGGATTTGTTTGAACAATAAGTGGTGGACATGCGAATATAGCATATATGTTAAACTCAATTTAAAATTAATTCACTAATCATTTTTTATTTCAGTATCAGTAAATAGACAATAAATTAGTGTGTTGTTATCGGTGGTTTGACAGCTATTTCAACACACTACACACGCAGTTGAAAAATTCGATGCGCTTATTTTTTATTTTCATATTTCAATCAAAATCAATTAGAAAGCTTCTGATGAACTTGTGCCACAATTAGATAATCTTTTTTTTTCTTATAAATATTTATTCTGACAAAGATGGTCTATTGTAGAAGAAAATCACAAAGGAATGAACGAATATTATTATTTTATATAGTAACTTATTATTAATAGCATAAAGATACTCAGATATAAGCCCTTTGAGGTGTAAATAAAAATGATATATGAGTGTTTGGAATTTCCCAAACATTTTTTATCAAAATTTCGATCTTGAAAATGAAATGTTTATTCAACGAAAATAATATGGTGAAAATTATAAAATAAAAATATGTTGCACGAAATTTACACCAAAAACACTATTTTTTTGTATTGAATTACATAATAAAAATATTTTATTTCGAATATCGTCATCTAGAATGCAAAACAAAGATTATCATTATGCAAAACAAAGATTTTTTATATATCCATTTAATAAAAGGATTTAAATTCATATAATCTCTGTCGAACATTCGCTTCCTTAAGGTTTAAATATTGAAGTTAGCTCAAACTCAATTTTTTGCGTTTGAACGCTCACCCAGCGGGCCACTTGGGTGAGCGTATCGAACTGCGATCTTTTTGACTGCAATAGTTGACTGCATAGGGATCCCGGGATAGTCTAATACAATCCCGAAATCCCGGATTAAAATTTTTGGCTCGGGACTGGAATCCCTACCTATGACTATCATATATTTCCTACATAACGTAGATGCAGAATATCTCTCGATTTTTAATCATAAAAATTGAGCTTGCGCTTGCAAAAATAAATTCGAGCAAGGCACATGTTTATGACCCCCCAAAAAAAATAATAAATGACTCGATTATTCGACGCTTTTATCCGAAAATCCATTTTCTTACGTGTACTCGGGGCGCGCGCATCAATCATAACTGTCAATGGGAGATTCAACAGCGTCGTTTGCAGTCAAAAAATTAAAAATGGGGGACCATTTTGCGGTACAACAATTTAACACAATGGGTTTTTCATAAATCACATTTTTTTCCGAAATAAAAGAGGGAGCTGGAAGACTTGGCATGTTTCGAACTTTTCGCATGAATGGATCATTCGGGCGGACATCCATGAAATTGCCGAAAACAATTCGAAAATCTCCTTTCATTTTTCAACGCTTCAACCGTTCGTTTCACTTTAATTTGTTTGATTGACTGCTTATTTATAAAATATTTCAATGAGTCGAATATTTCATCTTTTAAAAATACGGCGTGAATAGATCTGTATTAAAGCACTCAGGGAAATGTATTTCATCTGGGACAACCCTGCCTTTAGACAGTCAATATTTTATATTTTTGGCGGACGTAACAATACAGACAGAGTGATATAAAATATCTTGGTAACATAGTTTCCATAGTTAGATCAATTGGCATCCAAATGGCAATTCTAAGGTTTAAAAATTTCATGTGATATTTTGCAAAATAATGTACTAATAATTCTGACACACTAATTGTGCCAATTTCTTTATTCTTTTCGTGCGTGTATTATTTAGTAATATTGCAAATCATATCTTTGATCTTAATAATCAAAGGAATTGAAAGAAATTGTTCCTTATTTTGTGTAGCACGAATACATTTAACGACATTATAAGGTTGAAGCACATCCTTGATTCAATGCGCATCTGAATTGCCAATTGGCATCATCTTTGAAGTCATGCTAATTTGTAAGCCTGCCGACTCCTATGTACATCCTGAAGTGGTTTCCTGGCGCTTCAATATATCCATAAATCCAGATTTAAGCCTGAACCTTGACAAAGAGTCCAAAATCTAACTTAGATCGCTTCTATTCTACGAGTGATATTAAAAAAATAATCGATATTAATTATATATAGAAGATTAAAAAAAAAATCTATTCAAATTCATAATATTAAAATATTATTTAGTGCTAATTTAAACAGATTTGTGTAGAAAAAGTGATTTAAAGTAAAATATGAAATAAAAGGTTGTACTCCCTACTAACATCTTCCGTCACCCGCATCAACTATCTGTACTCGTCCGCAATTGCACTGTATTCGTTTTTTTAATCTTTTAACTGCTAGTGAATTTAGAAATATATTATTTGTTTGACATACTAATAACACTAATAAAACATACTTGAATGATGATTCCACTCCCAACCTCCAATCATATAATATGATCTGCTGATTGTTCGATATTTTATTGATCACCTGCGATATCTCATTTCGACCTTTATCACCGAATTAATGAATCATAAACGTGTTCCGTCGTTCATCGTAGCCGACTCGTGGGTCAGGACCATCGTCTACGGATCACGCCACGATTGATCATGCATCGTGCCGAGGTGCTCTCAGCTGCAGATTTGCAAGCGAACAACGAAACCCTCAAGCGCAACGACCGAAGATAGCATAATATTTTTAACGTATTAAATACTTTTTTTCCGCGAAAAAAACACAGTGACTCACCGGTGAGTCAATGGTGCTTAAGTAGGCAATGCAATAAAAATATTATATCGATTTATTTGTCATATTCAAAAAGCATGAGATCATTGGATCATATACTTGGATAGTATGAAGTAGTTTCATTGATTCCAACTAATCAAATTTATGCTAATCAATTATTGTAAATGTAATAATTTAATCGCAAATGCAATGAATCTAGACCTTTACAAAGAGTTCTGAATGAAATCCATAGTGAAATTATCCTAATTTAAATTAAAAGAAGTAAATATGGGTTTTATTTTCGCTTGGGGAGTTGGAAAACACCCTGTTTGACTCCCAGTATTTTTATCTTTTATTTTTTTCCAACATTTTATATCTTTTCTCATAAGGAGGCATCAAAATAATTGGAATGAGCTCGTTATAAATTTAATCGTTTCAAAAGTCTTAGGACTTTGTTGTAATTAAATCTTTTCAAAATTCATCGGTCTCAATGCAAATTTATTTGCTCGGAAGCTCGACCGGCATAAAAAACTTGTAGCACTTAAAAGCTTTGCCGCCAAATCTAGTGTCATTAAGGCCGAAAACACAACGCGCAATGGAACAATGAAACGAAGAACGAGTCCTGCTTGTAATGAGTTTGGTTGTTAAAATGGTCCCCCGGTCGAGGATATCCCTGGATAAAGGTGGATACATCAAACGCAATGAGGCCAACCCTCCGCAGGGAAGTCAACCCTGGTCGCGGTCGCCAGGCATTAGGCACAAAGGAATGCAAACTGAGGTCGCCTAATGGTCCTTACTTACTTGAGGAAACCGCTTGACACGTGAGACCAGACGCCAAATCCACTTACTAAACAACCCAAATCCAACAAAACATAAAAATAACAATGTAAAAACTTTTGCAGTAGTAATTATAGTTTGTCAATTGTACCACGCTACAACGTCACCTAGTTTATTTCGTAATTTGCAATATCAGAACGTCCAATGAACGCCCAAGGAATTGATGCATTAGGGTCGGTTCGGCCAAGACATCCATTGATTCATGTGCCATCGACTATCGGTCCATGAGGTCGTACCATCAAAGATCGGTCAATTTAGATGGCAATAAATCTCTGCAGTTATTGACAAGCGACACACTCAAAATGGATGAATCCTTTCAAATCGCGAGCGCTCAATATCACCCTCGAGGGATGAATACCCTTTCTGACTTGCATAGGCAACGCTCGCTTTTCTATCGCCTTTGATATCTGATATCGTAGAAGTGTCAATTTTTCGGGCTTAGCAAAGACCAAATAAATAAAAAGGATATCTGCGGGGCATAACGATAGAGTCACATCAATAACGCCTAACTTTCAGTTCTGCACGAAATTGATACATGCGATGTTTCAGAATGAATTGCGCATCAACTAAAATCGCTTCATTTATTCCATAGAATAAGTTTATTAAATAATTAATTTTTAATTTCATTTATAAAATATGTGTTGTGTAATATATAATATAATAAAATAGGCGTGTTTAGGTGACGCCTAGGGGCAGTAACTGTCTAACCTATGTATACATATATATTTTTAAAACTGTTATTTTAACTTTTCTCTACCGGTGATGTATTTACTACACATCGACTCTAATAATGGGAATTTTGATATGAAATATAATAGGTGCGGGGTTCAAAATGTTTTTATTCCTCGCGAAATACAATAACAAATCACATAAAAGTATTATAGTATATAAGTATTCATCTGCAGCGACGGAAATAAATATTTTTTCGAAAAATCGGGAATTTTGCGAATTGCGGAGAACGCCTTTTGTCCGTTAATAGATGGACCGCCGCAAAAAATCTGAGATTTATATAGAGAAAACGTGGGTATTGAAGTGTTCGTTAATGCAGGTTCGACTGTATAAAAACTTGAAAAACTATGTTATATATGTATGCTATATATGTACGGCCAACCCGCGGCCCGCCTTGAATATTTTTCCAGCCCGCAAGATTTATTACACTTTTACAAAATATATTTTTTCACTTCAAAAAAATGTCTATAGTGTATCTAAATCTAAAATGGGGATATATAATTTTATATGCGGCCCGCGGAGCTATGATGCATTTCCAAAGTGGCCCGCAAGATCATTTGGGTTGGCCACCCCTGGATTAGACAGTCACTGCCCCTAGGCGTCGCCTAAGTTCGCCAATTAGTAATTACGCCACTGTTTCCAAGCGTCCAGATTTCGTCGGGAATGTCTCGATATAGTAGCCTTCATCGTGTTGGTGAGGTGTACGATTTCTGTTAGATAAAAATTTCAATCCCGAAATTTTCGGGATTCCGTTCTTTAATCCCGGGATTCTTAAGTACCTAAAACTGTCCGAGATCCCGGGATTGGATTCTCTACTCCCTATCTATTTATAAAAATCAAGAATTTCTTCAATAAACTTATTTGTGTTAATTAAGATATCTGAGCTATGAAGAGGTATGATCATACTGTGTATTAATAATTAAATAATATTCAAATACAAAATTTATCTCCAAATTTCCAAAATAGTCAGCTACTTTTGTATATTCTACTAAATTTGATTTTAAATGACTTTAAAACGTTTATTGCGAGAAAACCACACATAAATGAGTCTTCTTATAAATCAAAGTGTACATAAACTCATTGAATCTCGATAGTTCACTAAATTTATGGATATTATATCGATGCGATAAGACATGCAGATGAAAATTCGAAATTTCAATTAATCAAAGATTGGACATAATTGAGAAAGGTTTTGTGCAATATAATACAAGTTGGACTATTTAAAATTGACAAAAGTACTGTAGTCTCCAATTGTCTTTAAATACAAAGTCATTGTTGCTATATCCATTGTTTTCTATGGCTTTCAACAGTATGGCGTCAACAAAAGATTTCTGCTTGCTTTTTTGTATGGGTTCAAATTGGGACACAATGCAGTAAAAGCAGGTGGAAATATCGAGAGAGTTTTCAGAGGAAGATCGATTTGTGAGAGAAAAATACAAAAATAGGACAAAAAAATCGTTCTGGTCGATCAAACTCATGGTTACTGTTTGGTAGGTGGGGCTCTAGTGCAGAAATTTTATAAAAATATAATTCGTAATTTATTTTCTCGTTGATAAAAGGTTATTTAAGCTAATGGATGTTATTTTGATTGAATAAATTATGTTTTGTAAATTCTCACATACAAATTCCGAACGTTCATGTGGTACGCTCTAATATCTGTTGATAATCCAAGTACGATGCAACAGCTCAATTTGATATTTCAACTCAAGCACGATTAATCTAATTAGAGTACTGCTATGTAATTTGATATCAATATTTTACTCACCGTTATTGGAAGCATCAGCTCGTGAGTTTCGTTGCCGCGCCACAATCTGGATTCTGCAGGCAACAAAGGAATATCACAATCTAACGCTTCCAGCCTCTCATCTAGCCTGCTAGGGGTGCGAGCAACATATCCTCGTTCGACCGAAATCGGAACTGCATTAGGGGTGGTAGCAGTTGGTTCAACTTCCGCTTCGGTGGTCGAAAACAATTTGTTTCTTACTGACGTCTTCATGATTGATGTCGTCATGTCGACGGCCTGCGTCGTTTGGGCAGGCGTCGACGGTCTGGTGCTGGGCGCAGATGTTGTCACCGTCATTGTCGGCTCGTTTTTCGTCACGAACGTTGAGGCTGTCAGAGTCGACGAGGGGATGCTCCTGGTCGTAAAGGGGGTGGTCGTACTCGTCACCGTGGACGGTAGCGTCGTCTTCGGAGAAGGCTTTGAAGAAGTCGTGGATGGATAGACGGACGACGACGTCTGGATCCATTTCGTTACTTTTTGTGTGGTATCTGGCGTGGCAACGTTCGTGGTGGTGAAAGCTTGTGCTACTATGGCTAGCGCTGACACTATTGCTACTGCGCACGAAGTCCCCATTTTCATAGTTTCGCTGAAGAAGTCTTATACGATGACTGTTAGAGTTCTTCTAAATATTTATTTTGCAAATCTTGATAAACACAAAACAACATTTGTCCCATCAGGGTTAAGCTTTGGATGTCTCACATATTAAATTTAAAATTAATTGATTTTCAGCGATGCTTTAATAAATCTCAACGCGATTACAACATCCTTTCGCCGATCAGAACAATGCAATTTCACCTGGAACAAAATAAAGACAAATATTAATTATCAAAGCGATGATAGAGTTTTAATAGGATTTAAATACGTAAGTATAATTTAACTATAAGAAGATTTAATAAAGAAAACACAAAAAAAATTGTATACTATTATCGACCATCTTCAATAATACTATAATTTTTCTGATTAAGATTTAATTCGGCTTGGAAGCAATCCAATCCAATTTTAATTGATTCCAAGTACTCAATTAAGACTCGCCACATTTCATTACCATGTAAAATATGAATAAAATGGAAATCTTAAAACTTTAATAGTTTCAATTGACTCTAATAATTTCAACTTCATTTGAATCATAATGAAAGACTTTTGGATTCACTTGTCAATTCTTTCTATTCGATTATTTAAGACATTTTATCCGACAAATTTAAGCATCATCAATAACAATCACGTCAATCGCTCTCAAGCTGCAACGTTTGATTAAAGCGTCGAGATGATATCGATCGAGAAGCCGTTATACGAACATGATGTATATAATGAAAGCTTTGGAGTACTGAAAGATAAGTCAATCCTCGAGGGCTAATCTCCCGATTGCAACGAGCAGAAGAAAAGGATTCCTCATCCCACTCGACAGGACTCCGATGTCGAAGAGAGCCACACTTCAAAGAAACCCGCTGTCATACGAACGGATCATCGGCAGAAAGGCTTTGTGATGATGCAAATTTCTTCAAACGAACTAATCCCTATTTCCTTGTGGCTGAAAATAGATGAAGCATTCGTCAAATGAGAAATTAATTAATGGAAACCATTTGCTGAAGCGGAAATTTATCGCATCTAATGTAATTGAAATTCACGTAATAATACGTATTTTTTCTCGTTTGTAAGGCAACTTCGTTATTATTCCATAGAATTTCATTCTGCTGCTTTTGATTAAAATGAAGTTTTTGTGCAATTTTTTAGAAATGTAATTTACTTTTACAATTGCATATTTTAAATTTGAAAAAATAAAATGTATCAGTCTAGGGCGGAAGAAGTGAAATTTGTTAGTTCTAGAAAAAGTTTAATTTATTACATTTTTTTAAATTCTATTTATTAACGGAAATCGTTAGAAAAAATATCAAGCTGTGTTTGTGTAATCTATATATATAAAAATCAATGTGTTCCTGTCCGTCTGTCTGTCTGTCTGTCCAAAATTTGCTAAGGTAAACAAAGCCTTTTGTCAACTATGCCGAGAGGCGATAATGCTATCAATCTAATGTCAGCGCTCGGCTACGTCAGCCAAGGCCGCGCTGGACGGCTGGCGCGTCGTGGTGCTCGGCGGCTCGCTAGTCGCTATACGAAGTGAGGGAGAGCGCACGCATCCTAACCTCTCACTCCCACATCAATACATAACGTAGCTTTCCAACTAAGCAAGTGTTGCTAAGCAACCACATCCAAATCAATAAATAAACAAATCACTCATTCATGTATTCTAAAAGCCAGTTGGATGCATCTTCACACATAACAAATCAATCAATAGCGAAATAAACTCCAGGATTCAACGGACGAGAAGACGGCACTGGCATACTCAGAACTTGGCTACCAATTTTATCGAAAATTAAGGCACCAATAACCAAGAAAAAAAATCTGAAAGTGCAAACAATCTAACACGAAGCGACGGCAATGCAAAACCCAACATAGCACTGGACGGAGGATGCTCACAAGGAGCATCACCAAAACGACCTCTCAAATAATTACTAAGCGCGAATGTTTTTACCCGTTTTTCAGTGTAATTAAAAATATATAAATTCATCCCAATAAACTGAATTAAAATACATACACTTTACATCTTTAAGTGTGGCATTGCAACGCATTCTGGGTATTCGCTAGTACATAATAAAATAGGCAAGCAGCTGACCTGAGGTTATTTTATGCTACGTAAAAATACACAAATAGTAGAAGCGACGTAGCGCATACGTGTACATCATAGACATGCTACGCGCATGCGCCATGCCACATGTACTGTGTGAGCGTCTATACGTGCCATAAAGCAACTATTAATCCAGTGACATGCCTATTTTATTACATATTACACAACTTCATCTTTTCAACTTAAAATTTCAAACAATATCTCACGCATATCCTTTTATTTATATGTTTAAATTAACACTTTAAATAATTTCCATTGTAAAGATCCTTATTTTTAATGTCAAAAAAAATATTTTACAATAAAAATTAAAGGATGTTTTCGAACTTTTCAACTCTTAAACTCTATTTTTTCTTATTTAACTGTTATATTGGGAGTTTCTAGAGTTCTAGAAAGTGCATTAAATCATAACAAACACTAAAAATATAATCTTTCGAGGATATTTATCGTAGAAAATCATTCTTTGTTTTCTTAAGGTAGAATATACGTCTATATCAGATATAGACGATCTCCATAGAAGACTTTTCTAAGAAAACAATCTTTATGATGGTGGAAAAAATTTTAGCAATGTGTTATTGAACCCAAAGTTTTTATAATAAGCGTTTATGATCTAGCACATTTTAAGAACAATTAAATAGATATTTCTAGTACTCTTAATATTGAGTGAAAATTTTAATGTTGCGCCCTTATTTTTTGCCTTTTATTGATGTCTGTATCTGTGATTTTACATTGAACAAAATTTAGTAGATAGATGTAATCGTATAATACGAAGAAGTTGTTGGCTTTTAGCATACGAATGGGTACATTTCAAGACTTATTCTCCATGAAAAGAAAGCGTAGGTGTTTGGAATGAATTGGTGCCGGCCATGGAAAATTGTATTGAGAAAGTCTTGCCGTTGCCAGGCGGCTAAACGAATCTTTAGTAAAAAAAAATGTCCGTCGTAAACATTTTTTTGGGCAAAGTAGGCTCAGCAATAAAAAGAGCACTTTTACTACATCCTGTACATTCGCCTTAATGAAAAAAAGCAACGTGAATGATATGCCTGGCATATCACGTAACAGAGTAACCTCTCATGTTTTATTCAAAAAGTGGGTAAAAGTATCACTTACAGGGTATGTTACTAACCCTCTTGATACATTACACGGAGCTCGCCTCATCCTAAACAACAATATACAAACCATTTCTCGCTAGGGTGTTCTATGTAACACACGCGAATCCTCAAGAAGCCATGTTTAATCAGCCATCTACCAGATTCTCTCCTCGCCCTCCCACTTGGGTGACACAGGGCCGTCACACGACTTGAATTAATAAATTACATTCCCACGCTTCAACTGACTCCACGACAAACAGTAACTCAAATAACTTTCTCAAGTATCCTGTGAGTCATGAGGATACTTCTTTAGTTATGGTGCTGCAATTCGCTACATTGTTCTATCCTTAAATCACACTCATTTCCTTGACAGCTCGAAGAGTATCTCATATGCGCCATGACATTCTATCATGCTTTAGAAATAGACACCAAATTTCTCAACATCAATTTGCAATTCAATATACATAAATACCAGGCCTTCGATCGGAGCTGAACCGAAAATCAATTATCGGTAAAACTGTAATTTTTGCCGAAATAAAAACCGTAACGTTTCGAATTCCTGATAAATATATAATCTGCATATAATTATTTGTTCTAATAATCTCTCCATATTGACAAATATAATATTTAGCCCGTTAATGAGTAATCGCGCTTATGTGCGTTCGGACTCGAGTTATACAGAAAGTGCACCAAGACAGAGACGAGTGCTTTGCGTCTTATCATACACTCGTACATCAATAGCAAGTTTATGCTGTAAAGGTACCCCTACACGTTTAAATATTGCGAAAAGTGATCCACAGCGCCTCATATTATTATTTATTCAATCATATTACTTTTATACTGCTATTATATCGATTGTATTGATCGGCCCAAATTTATCGATTTCAAGCTTCAGAAAATGCATTATTTTGTTACTAAGACTCATATGTGTATTATTTATGTTTACGCGAAGAAATAAACAAATATTGTGTGCTATCAACAGTGTTAAGGTTCATTTATTGATATACGAGATTCACTCAAGAAAATTGAATCTCTATGTAGTCGACATACAGAAATATAATCTTTATCGTTATTTAACATAATTGATCTGTGAAAGTCCATCCATGTCCAATTGCAAATGTAGCTTCTTAAGAAGAATCGCAAATTAATATTGCTTGATTTGATTATATCGTACGTGTACGTTCTCGAAATTCAAGCGAAATTGTACAACATCCATTACTTATAGATCGATATCATAATTTAATGAGATAACATGAAGGGTGTCATGTCTTGTATTTTGGAAATACCTTTGAATCCCCAATCAAACTCGATTAACAACAAGACTATCTTATATACATATTAATCATCTATAGATTTCCTTCCATCCTTAAAGTTGGCTAGAAATAATATTTTTTTTATTAACACATCTAAAATAACAGTCTTCTATGTATTTATTGTAAAGATCATATTAATCAATAGGCTAATATTTGTATATAGAATATTGGTTTTTCGATTGAAAAAGAAACATTGATTTTCATATAAAAATCTACTCTAAGTTGATTGTAATATACCTATAACATTTGAGAAAGTGCAAACAATAAATTGGCAAAGTTTTATTGCAATCGAATGAACGGTATGGTAACGCATTAAATACGTACAAACAAAAATTATTTTTTTATATATTAGACTATGCTTATGTTACTTGCAAAATTCTTGGCAATAAATGGATGAAGTTTTATTGCAATTTGATGAACGGTATGGCAGCGCATTTCGAACGAACAAAACCCAATTAATTTTTATATACTAAATCCTTAATTAATAATTTTATAGATTTTTTTAATCAAAATCTTGTTTATAAAATAAGGTATAATACAACGATAAAAAACTATATTTTCCACTATATCTTGGAAAATTTGTGTAGATTTAATATTTGAATATAATTATGTTACAGAGCTAATTGGGAATTTTAATTTCAAAAGTCAGCCGTACATCAATTTTGCTGTTGGAATTTGTCTGTTTCTCGAAAGAATTAAAAAGTAATCAGAAGTCCTCGATAACCCTTTCCTTTGTCCGCTTGGGGGTGGATGAGGGTGGCACCTACTCCGGGACGGCACATCAGACTAAGCTAATTATTAATCTTGGGTTAGCAGCGCTGTAACACTCAACGCTCTCTAGAAGCCACTTTGGAGCATCGACCACCACTTCGTATTGTGTTCTGCTCGGCGTGATGACGAGACACTTTTTTCTTCCTTCCTTCCTTCCTTCCCGGACACAAAAGAAAGCTGATACGATACGCTCCGCTATGTTTCCCTTCATTCAATACGGACTTGGGCCAATTTTTCAATAATGCTAACATTGATGAATGAAAAAAGTTTTCTCATTACTCGACGTCTCGAAGAAAAGGCAATAGAAGCTAAGCGATTCGACACATAAATACTAATTACCTCGATCTTTTGACTTTTGAGAGTAGTATTAATTGAATAATTTATTGATAATGCTCACGGACTTCCGCTATGATATGCAAGTCATTCAAAATCAAAAGCGCGTAAATCGAATCAAATAACTCATTAAATAATTGGAAGGAACATATCATGAACCGCGCTAAATTATGCCTACTGATTTATTTTTATTGCGCGTATATATTTTTTAATGCAAGTTAATATGTTTATTTAATTTGGTAAATGAACGACAGATTTTAATTTATCTTAAAGCCCAAATATTAATGGCAGAGCTTAAACGAGGCCATACGAGCTGCCAAGACGAACATCGCAGTGAGATGACCACGCCAGAAATGATGAATAAAATCCACAAAATGGTATCAGATGACCATCAATTAAAAGTGACAGAAAGACATAAAATTTGAACACGAGAAAGCTGTGCGCAAGAAGGGTGCCGCGTTTGCTCACAATGGAACAATAACAGCGTCGTGAAAATATTTCAATCGAGTGTTTGTCGATGTTTAACAGCAATAAATTTGAGTTTTTACATCGATTCCATTGACAAAACATGACTCAATCACTTCAAAATCAATGGACTGAAAACAGAAAATCGTCCTTAAAAAAGACGTTTTTTCAAAACTTAAAAAAAATACACGGTGGTAAAAAATTGGCAGCAATAAAGAGGTGGAGTCGACTATTTATGACTATTTTGAGGAACTCGATGATTCTCACTATGAACAGGGTATCGAAGCTATTGAACATCTCTGGGAAAAATGTAACGAGCTGAAAGTAGACTGAGTAATAAAGATATTTTTTTTCCATTTTTTTTTTTGTGTTTTCTTTGTTAGGTCAGGTACTCCTGGGACTATGCTTGTATTCTTCATTTTAAAATTCTTAAATTATTCATCGGCACGTTTTCAGTAGCATCAAGTTATGAGAAAAATATTTTTGATGAAACTGTATCAAATTAAGTATATTCTATGTTTAAATCGTATTTTTATTCATAATATGCATTTTATATGTTCTATTTGATCAAGGGCAGGGCTAACATATATGCAATATGTTACTTAATACATATAAGTATACTTTGTCTGTCTAAACTGTCCACAAATATCGATTTGTTTTCATTTTAAATGATTAACTTCTTCATTCGTGGTCGATTTTTCTTAATTTCTTAATAAATATAAATAGCTCATAATATAAATATAAACTCAAAATTGATATTTACAATGCAAATGCTTGATTTCAATAATCAGATAGATTTAAAAACTGTTCTTGTTATATGGAATACGAGCAAATTTAATTGCGTTATAGGATGAAACGCGCTCTTGATTCAATTTGCATCTGAATTGTCAATTGGCATCATCTTTGAAGTTAAATCATGCTAATTTATAAGCCTGCGGATTCCTATCTAACATAAAGTGGTTTCCCAGCGCTCCTATATATCCAGAAATCGCGTGACAGTTATGTCATAGGATACACGCGTTATTGAAACCCTTTTGCCATCAACGCTCTTTAGGAGGCAATACGGTTTCAATTCCAACATCATGGAGACGTTTGAAGAGATCGGTAATCCTTCTCGGGGCTCAGCTCGTGTAGGGTTCTCGTTATTAGTGTGCAAACATCAAAGTCTCATTGGGACAAACAATAAGGCTTTCCTGTGGGGCTCGATTTGCAAGCTTTGAAAATTGGACGCCCTTTGCACAATCCCAATGTCCCGATTTTGACTTTGGAACCGCTATTAATCAGTTTGATCCCCAATCTGTGTGCTTTTCGGGTGGAAATCCATTTCGACTGATCGAAGCTAACACAGACCAATTTTCATCGCACACTGGACCATTTACAACATTGATTGTTTTGAGGTTGTATTATAAATCTAGGATGGGAGCGCCGTTGAAGAGATGTTTAAAAGTTTATGAAGCATCAAAGCTGCAACGAATAATGGGCTTAGAACCCCTGCCTATGCTCGCTCCCCAGATATGGGTGCATCGTTTGTAATAAGTAAGCCCGGGCTTCTCCTTGAAAGCCTCCCAAGACCTGAAGAGAGCACGAACACGAAGTACTTCATCATAACGTTGCAGCAAAGTCGACGTCTGCTCTTGCTAATGCCTTTTATAAAATAAACGAGCCAGCGTAATGATCCAACTCCCATCACTATGCATTGTTGGGCTCCGCGTAAATTATGCCATGGATAAAAAATATGCTATAGTTTATGACCAAATCGCACAAAATACGATCACAAACCTCTTTCGGTTAATTAGACCAAACAATCATATTCATTAGTGCTAATTAACCACATGGGAGAATATCACATGGTGCGTTGACAATTGTTTATATCATTCAGACACAATGCCAAAACATGAGTTGGTATAAAATCAAAACACATATTATGCAACTTTAAAAAAATAACCACATGTAATTAAAAAATCAATTTTGATATGCATCAGCTTATATAATTTTGTCTGGGTTATATTCGTTTGAATTAAGCCTGGGTCAATTAAGCCTGTGATTTCACTCTAATCATGCTGCCTAATCGCTGATATTATAAGATCAATAAGCAAATCAACCATATTTAATGAAATGAAATATCATCCAATCATTTGGAGCAGCGAGTGTTCATATGAAACTTTGTAGTTCATCAGATCATGATATATACCGCTCTTTGATCGCGTGATAAATTAATTTTTATTAAGTTTATCGTCCACATAACCCCACTTCTCTCTTAGGACCACGCAGCGTGAATCAAGCTTGTATATCAATAAATGAACCTTAACACTGTCGATAGCACACAATATTCGTTAATTTAAACATAAACAATATATGCATATGTATATATTCAATTTTAGTAATAAAATAATGCATTTGTTGAAGCTTTAAATCGATACTATTTGGGCCGATCGATACAATTGATATAATAGCGTTTCAAATGGATAAAAAATTCAATTGATAAAAGTGTAAAATTGATTCATGTGACTTTCTACTGTGTATAGATTCTAAGATCACAAACGATCTAATAATAATAAATGAATAAAAAGCAATATTGTTTTAGAAATAAAAGTGTGGCATTGAAAATGAAGAATTGATATTTAGTGGTGTAGGGGTACCTTTACAGTGCGATCTTGCCATCTATGCACAAGACACCCTTCTCTGTCTTCTATTCACAAATATACGAAAATGCTCTTTCTGTATTACTCGAGTCCAAACGCATATATGCGGGATTACTCATCAATGAGTTAAGATTTATTATGAAAAAATCTATTCCAAAAGAGTAAATTTCACTCTAGTGAAGGGTATAGAATGGATTGGTTGCAAAATTATACCATATATGGCTTGGAAAAATTAAAGCAGTAAATTTTGAATTGTACTCAATTAAAACTTACATCGACGATATTTAAATAATTATGACACTTTAAATATTTTTTTAGAAAATCTTATCATGAAGAAATATTTTGTCTGAATAGGCACTGTAAAGTTGCTCATATTGATCACCGTGTTTTTAGTTATTTTTTATAGAGTTTGAAAATACCTATCAAAATTATGTTTTGATAAATTTATCTGATACAATTTTACGGTACAGATCATATTTTCAATAGAAATAATTGTATTTATTAGTTTAATAGCCGAAATAATAACCGAAAACAGGAATACCCCCTTGGGGCTTAATACCATCAAATTTACTACGATACAAAAAATATCCACAAATTCGCTTCATTTTGCTTTTATAAAATACTTTTATTTTGCTAATAGATTTAACGAAATTTTATATTATCCATATAATTGTGCATATGTTGTAAAATATTTCATTATCATTAATTTCCTGTTAATTCTTAAAGGAGAATTGTAAAATCATGTTATAAGTATAAGCCTAAAGTCCAAGCTCGAAACCGACGATATCCAAATAAAGCATTCTATGTCTTTTTTGTGCTAGACAGGAAGTTAATTAAAATATGATTTATGATCTTTACTGAGACGTGCTAAAATCTGCCAAAAGTTAATATACAGAATTGTATATTATACCTCAAATTTCTAAAATTGCATGATGCATGTGTGAAATGTCTCGCTAAACAAAATGCGTACACAAACAATTGTTGTACTAATTTAATAATCTTTGTGGGTATGCACACAATAATTCACCAAAATTTCATCGCAATCCGATGAATGGTATAGGAATTTATACGGAACAAACAAACACACATTGATCGTCATTAAAATCTGATTTTAAAACAATGATCTTCCATCTAAATATATATGGAAGGCAATGGGAAACCACCACATGAAAAACCCATCCCAATTATACTCGCCTATGGAGATTAAGTACATCCGATAAAGGATTTAGATAATCTCCACTTCAAAAAAAAGAAAACACAATGAAATAAAATATAGCTAGGCCGCATTTATAAAATCTCGCTAAGGGTGCAGGAATCCCTTGGGCGAAGCTTAAGTTAAGAAGAAACACTTTCATATTTATAAACAGGCGACAACATCCCTTTAATGTTTTTTTTTAAGTCAGGCATGATCAAAATATACATTTAAAATCCTGGAAACAATGAATTTATTAATAAGTTCGTATATTGTATGATAAAAAAATATGACTTTCGAAAAAATCGGTTTCACATTTTATTAAAAAAGATTTGTCTTAAGTAAATTGACAGATTGCTAATAGACTTTGGTACTTTATTAAGATATTTGCTAAAAGAGTGCACTCGTATATGCTAGGTCGTTACTTCAGTCTCACATTACTGTCTTTGAAAGTAACGAGTTGCTTAATCTACACTCTGTATATCACGGTGAGATTCCTTTGTGCCGTCAGATCAAATATTTTACAGCCATTCGTATTATAAGAGATTTTAATTAAATGAACTTCGTAGAAGAGTTGGCATCAGATAACGATTTACTATCTGCGACGATGTCCCATCACATGACCGCGTAATTTGAAAAATGTGTGCAGTTGCCGTTTCTGAACTTTGTCGGATTCATTTGCGGAATGACTTCGTTGGTTGCCGGCGATCGATGTTAATTAAATTCTGCAGTGGAAAGTTTTCAAGATTGGTTCGCTCCATCAAATCCTGATCGTACTTTTCTCCTCCCTTCCCATCCCGATTGTCTCGTATCTCGGGATTTTATATTCTTTTGTTCATTGGCAGGGGTGGAAAAGGCATGGGATCCAATCGTAATTATATCTGATGGCAAAATAAGCGCTTTGGTTGAGAAATTGTATTCTTAATGATTTGCGCTTTCGAAACAAATCTTTCGCACCATGTAAAAATGGCGTAAGATTGCATTTTTTTATTATCTGAATCAAGTTTTTCTTTTATGTTTCTTAATAAAAAAAAGTTCATTTCGCGCTCATAATCAAGGAGTGATATCAATAGAGCAGCAATGAAATTATCAAATTAGAAAGAAAATGAAATCCACCAGTGATTTGGAACAGCGAGTATTATAAATATATAATAGCAAGTTTGTTAATTGTTAATATTTGAAGTATATGCGGATATTTGAATATAACACGGTTTTTATTTGGGAGAAATTGCGAAATCCTACGAACTTATTGAGTGATCTTATGAAAACATTTTTACAATGGCTTAATATATGTATTTATTTATGATACATCGGATATATACATCTGTTTTCGTATGCAATGCTATTATCGTATGTTACATTTTGTACAGGATTTATGGAAATTGGATTAAAAACGCCTCCCTTAATCGAAAATAATGAAATAAAAATATTACCAAATTTAATAAACAATTAATGGAGAGTATAATTTTTTCGTTAATTCTATCAGCAAAATAAGGATATTTTATGAAAGCGAAATGAAGCGAAAATGTGGATATTTTTTGTATTGTAGTGAATTTGATGGTATTTAGCCTCAAGGGAGTATTCTTGTTTTCTGTTATTATTTCGGTTATTAAGCCAATAAAATATTTATTTTCATTGAAAATATAATTTGTACCGTAAAATTGTACCAGAAAACTTTACAAAAAGTAGTTTTTATGGCTATTTTAAAACCAGGGACAACTAAACATTATATAATAGATTGTTTAGTAGCCCCTGAGGTAGATCTGTAGGTAGCTGAGCTGGTGTTTTTAGTGTTTATTATTTGTTATTATAAAAATAGTTCTCAAGAAATATGCAAAATCGAGAATTTTTATTTCTCGAGATTCTTTTTGATTTCTCGAGAAATTTATGAAATCAATTATTATTGTATTTAATAAAATATAGCTATTTCAGCAAATTATATTTATATTTTATAGCAGTTGAAAAATTGTTTAGAATACGATTTTTGTTCAATAAGTTAATTTTCGGCAAGTTTTATATAGTTTAAAGCTAAAAAAAATTTCAAAAATTGAAATTTTTGATAATTCATTGGATATTTTAAATAAAAAAGTAAACTAAGATGTCCGTTTCTACTTAAGATGGCATGCGTTTTTAAAGGATTATTTTAAAAACAATATGAAGTAATGTAATTTATATATACACCTCTTTTTGTGCGACTTTTTTATTGCGATTTCAAAGTTATGCGATTTTTTTGAGCATTTTTTTACGCGTTTTTCTCGAAACCACTTCTATCAACACGGTTGACATGATATGCCAAGTTTTGAATAATGAACTTATATCAAACTGGTTACGAATCTTTTCTTTATAATTCTCTATTATTTTTACCAGATTTTTGTCAAAATTTATGCGATTTTCCGTGGAACACATCTAATGCACAAAAAAAAATTTAAGTGTATATTAATTACATTTTTTTTTAAATGTTTATCATATTTTTAGCAGTTTTACTTCAATTAGATACTAAGATAATAATATTTTACAATTTACATCACCTGTTCAAAGAAAACGACCATAAAGTTCAGAAATTAAGAGATTATGATTCATTTTATGATCAAGATTATCATATATTTACATGTTTATTATTTTCATAATAATAAACGTTTCGTATTTTGGCTTTTAAAGTACACTTACAAGGTTTAAATAAGAGTTGTTTTATTTTTTTAATTTATATAATTGTGTACGCAAATTGTTATATATAGAATGACAAACTAGATTTGATCTTTAATTTTGTTTTTCTTTCTGGTTCTTGCGAGATTTCTTGACATTTCAGTTCCCGTGCCAAAACATTCTACCCGGAGCTTAAAAGTTTTCATGTAAACATTTCAAATCAAACCTTTATCTTGGAAAACTGCGGTCTTACCTTAAAACATATCATGAAAAATTATTCCAAAAGTTATTCGGCGATACGCTCGCAGAGTTATTCAACTTTGGCCGCAAATTATATTTGATGAACCAATTTTCATTAGAGCTTTAGCGTTTGTTCGTTCCCCGAGGGCGCAAAATATTCGGGAGATGGGTTCTAGGCAGTCGAAAATAAGTTCGCACTTCCGCTCTTTTTGAAAAACAAACATGCGAAATCTTGCCAGAAAAGGTAGCAAATGAAAAAGTTTATCTGTCATCATTCGAAGGCTAAAATGCACCTAAGGAAAAGTTAACACTCTACCCCAGGGAATAGTATTTCCTCCAGTCACTTCCTCTAAGGATATCTCCTTCCTTCCTGGGGTGACTCGTAAAGTTTTTATGTGTGCTGCGTTTTACTTTCGAACATCCGCAACTTTGTGGGCGACCTACAAACCTGTCTTTTAAGTCGTCCCTCCAACCAACTATGTACGGAGCACTTTCATCGTAAAGAGTTGTAACGCCTTGCAATAAAAATAAATGAAAAAATCTTTGAATCAAAAAACTGGTTACATTTATAGAATGGTCAAAATAGCAAATTTTGTATACTATTTTTAAATTGTTTTGTTTGTTTAAATTCAGACAGTGAAAAATCTGATTTAAAAATAGAAAATCAAAATACTTCAATCGATCACAATAGATCTCTCAAATGTGTTAACTCAAATATTCCAAGCATTCGTTCTGTTATATGTTTTTGAATTATTTGAAGCAATTTTTGTTGTATAGCAAGCATTCCTACAGATATGCAATTACAATCGTATTGTTATACACTCAAATCTCTTTTTGTGCGACTTTTTTTTTGCGATTTTGAAGTTATGCGGTTTTTTTAAAGCAGTTTTTTTTTTCTTTTTTTTATTTCATAAAAAGAACGTATCGAGATATTTTGGATAAAATAGGAAATAAATCATCAACACTAATCGATATTTGGAAAAAATATATAATTTGAGACTATAGTGACATCTTTACAAATTATAAATTATATTGTTGAAAAGAGAAAATCTACATAAAACAATGATGCCAATGACACTGGATTTACTATTTTTTCCGAAAAAGAGAACGATTTTGAGTCATATCGAAAATCGCAACGAAAATTATCATAAAGCGATGATAGTTTATAATTAAAATAATTAGTGTTTCTCTAGTAGATATATGGCATTTGAGATGCCAGATATCAGACATCCTTAAAATTTTACCAATTATGCAAGACGTCCTTTAAATGTTATTATTTAATTGCCTTATTGTTATCCTGTTTATTATTAACTTTTTTTATGCGACTTTGGATATATTTTATATAACTGATTCAAAGTTATGCGGTTCTTAAAATCCATGGAACGCATCTTCACTCTTTATGTGTAAGTCATAGCTTTTTTTGTGCGATTTTCCGCGTAAAACATCTACCGCACAAAAAAGTGTATTTGCATTAATTAACACTCTGTTTGCGGGGCTGGTTTGACTCTCCATGCATGGATGCAAGATTATCAAGATCACACATTCGATATTTTCGAGCACACGCGCTTAACGTATAGATTTACATCGCCAATATATTTTCTTCAGAAAGGAGTAATAATATGAGAAACAATCTCCTTTTAGAAGTAGATTTTTATAAAAGGAACAAATTTATCTTGTGTAGCTATTGTTATATAATCGACAAAAAATAAATTTTATAATACTAAAATCACAAAATGGCCGCATTGAATGGCTCCAGAATCAAAAATGTAATACGAGGATCATCTAGAGCAGCGGTTCTAAAACTGGAGTTTGCGAACTCCCAGGGTTCAGCGAAGACATTACTGGGGGGGGGGGGTCCGCCAAAATATAAACAATACATTTATCTATACTTGAAAAGAATATGTTCGTCGAATTTTTTACAGAAAAAATTGTAAAAAGATCAATTTTGACCAAGAAATGTTTGTTTATTGGAAAAATTAAGTCACCAGGGTTGGGATGGATCCGCCAAAAAAAAATTCACAAGGGGGTCTGCGAAAAAAATGGTGTGTAAGGGAATCCTAGTGGTCAGTTTGTTTAGTTCCGCATTTTTATAGTCATAGTAGATTCTTCCAATGGAGAGGTTGTCGCGTCCATGTGATTTGCACAAGTTCTGATGAACTTGTATAATAAATACAAAATAACCGCCGTAAAATGCTTGGCGACCTTCTTGAAATATTTCCTGACATTTCTCGAAGTTTCTTTGGTGATCTATTGTGAAGTGTCCTGTGAATTTTACTTAAATACAAGCATTTTTTGATCCTACATACATGTTTTAATTTTATTTTCTAGACGACTCATATATATATTTCAACTATTTAAAAAGAAAATACTAGCAAATGGCGATAATTCTCTGCTCCCGCAAGCAATGTGTTAATTCATAGAGTGTATAAATGTATCATGGCATACAGGAGTTGGATCGAATTTTAAATAGTTTTATGATTTGCGCAATGTATGTATGTTTATTAAAAGCAAATATGGAGCTAGAATATTGTTCGGTTGGGTTTGAGCACTTTGCATACATTTACTATGCGGTGTATACTGTACTCATTATCTTTTCATCTGACGTCCAATGGGTTTTTCATTGTTGAAAGTAGAGAAAGCACGTTTTTATTTTTCTCGCTGCTGACGACCATAAACGATAAAAAACTCAATTGTAAATGAGGGAAAAACACAGGAATCCTTTTGAAGGTAAAACGCTAAAATGAGCACGCATGGAATGCTACAAAGCGAATTTAAGCAAACTTGAAAGAGAAACTTTCCGTCGGAGATTTGTTCCATCTTTTCGAAGAGCTTGTAAAACGACTCCTCATACAGCGAACCCCAAATTCATATCCATAATAAGGATCATTAATTGGATACCTGTCTACGGCATTAGAGAAGTATTAATGTATTCATGGGTACGGCGTAGCAAAGAGGCATAAATAAGTTTTAGCCGGGATGTGTTTGCGGTGGAGAAGGCTAATGCCAGAACGCCTTCTACTAATGTTTACCGAGGGCTGTCGGTTCTTTCTGGTAATTCTAATAGATTAAGTCGTTCTGGTGGAATCATAACAAGGGTAACCCGAGGCGCCAGCCCTGAGGCAAGGCTTCCTACAATTTATGGCTTGCTCACGTTCGAAGCAGTCGGCTCCTTCGCCTTATAATGCCCGTGCCCGTAAATAAGGTTTTTTATGTCCAACGAGGGAGGTTATTCTATTCTTACGGCTCACTGTTTTCACTTAGGTCCCGCTTTTATGTACGGTCACCGGAAGCGGATATTATAAAATATGTAAGCCCATGTCCTCTCGGATTAACTGCCAAGTTCGGCGGAATGCTACGACATCAGCGATAAAGCGGTACAGCGGACTTTCATGAATTTTGAAGGGCAACAATCGAACGAAAAGGATAGCAACACCAGGGAGGCCCATAAAAGATTGAGAATAAAGATAGAAAACGGCCATATACCACACTTTCTACAATACAAAGCAACTTTCCACCCAAATGTATTTTACATACATTACGTGTTCTTATCATTCTATTGTTAACACCAATGCTATAGTCAATGGGATTTTTTTAATAAAAGGGAACCTATCCACTTAAGGATTTGCAAAATTTGGCTTAATAGAGTGGGTTCGTAAAAAGGTCGTATTATGTAATTAGCAAATTTGAGAAATCCAGCACATAAAAAAATAAAAAAGGTAAATACAAAAATACATCCTTTTTCTAAAACAACATACATTTAAAGAATATTCCAATTCACTATAGAAAGATCCCTCAATCTCTTCACTTTCGGGTTCATGAATTTTAATGCCATTCTTGCTTTAACCTTTTAACTGCCAGAGATTCTTGAGCGTGTACAAATGCGACTCGCCGGTGAGTCGTTGGTATTTAAAAGGTTAACACAGCTCGATTTCGTTGTGTATCTTTAACTCTTTGATTAGTGAGTTCAATTTTATACCACACACGTTCCAGGAGTGCATTATTTTTTTACATTTTTTCTTCTTTTTTAAAAATTATATGTAGAATAATTATAGTTATGTGTTTAGATTTAAAAAATGCAATAAAAATCAGTAGTTTTCAACAAAAATATGTAAATGTTTAATTACTTGAGCCAAAATTTCGATCCCGGGATTTCTGGATTGCATTAGACCATCACGAGGTCAACCCTGGGATCCCGGAACAGAGATTTTCAATAGTTTAAGTAATTATATTGATAAATTTGATCAAAAATTACTATTTTGTTTGTTATTTGTTCAATATAAAAAATAACTTTAATGCGAAAGAATTTTATCATCATCAAATATTTAAATGCTAGTTCGAGTTGATGACCGCGTGAGCCCCCATTTTCTTCTAACATCATCAGTGTGAATGATAAAGTTCCTCTCTGCTGAGACAACTAAACTCGCAAAGCTCCCGATTTCCCGACAAAATATTTATTTCCGTCGTTGCAGATGAATACTTATATACGATAATACTTTGATGTGATTCGTAATTGTATTACGGAGGAATACAAAAATTCTGAGCTCTGTATCTATTATATTTCATATCGATATTCCCATTAATAGAGTCGAGGTGTAGTAAATACATCACCGTTAGGGAAAAGTTAATATAACAATTTGAAAAACATATTTGTACTGTATATATGTGTACATAGATTAGACAGTTACTGCCCCTAGGCGTCGTCTAAGCTCGCCCATTAGTAGTTACGTCACTGTTTCCAAGCGTCCAGATCTCGGCGGAAATGTCTCGATTTAGTAGCCTTCATCATGCTGTTGAGGTATACGATTTCTGTTAGATACAAATTTCAATCCCGAATTTTTCGGGACTACGTTAACTAATCCCGGGATCCAAGAGCACCTAAAACTGTCCTGAAACTGCGATCAAAAATAAAACTCGGTTTGGATGCTGTTCGTTGAGGCAAATGTGTAATACATACGATTTGATGAGACTCAAATAAATTATTGTTGATGATGATATGTATTATCAAAGGTTTGCATGCTTAACCCCTTGCATTGACAGAATTTCAGCAAAAAGAGCGGGAAACAAATTGCCAATTTTATAATGACTTACATAAAATTAATTGGAAGTTTGCTACAAGCTAAGAACTAAAATGACATAACATCAAAGACCTATTTAGGTTAAAAAATATGCGTTTTTCTTGCATTAAATTCAATTTTCAGGCCATAAAATACTTAAATTCAAAAATCAATTGAGAACCATATGAAAAATAACATAGGGACTCAAAATATATAGTTTTCACTCGAATACGAAGTAAGAAAATGATAAATATCAATGTATTTGTTTGAGAAATATTGATCATTTCAGAAATCTTATAATCGTCGCTTTGCTAGACTTATTTTTTTTCACAGGGAATTCGATCGTCAAAAATGTGACGACCCGGTGCTAAATGGTTAAATTAAATATAACAAAAAACTCAATAAATTTGTAGGATTTTTTGGGCGAAATGCTTAAAAACGACCTTAAATGGAATAGAAAAAGTTTAAAATTTATGATCATCCAATATTCAAATATACCTTTTTAAGTCCTTGTAGCAAGAAAAAACGTTTGTTAAATTGGCTTGTCGGCCTTCATCAAAATCGAAATTGTTCCATGGTTCAAAATATAATTTTGTCATAAATATACTAGAGTGGATTTCTCTAATCGGGACTTTTTCGTGATGGCCCTCATCCACGTTGTGTTTTTTTTTTTTCTGGATTCATTTCAGCTAAAAATATCCCAGCACGGTCAAAGAAAAATATTATGCCCATGCTAGAAATATTATTTGAAAAGCGCGTTGTTAGATCGTTCGTAGCTTTATGTCAAGAATAAACAGCACGTTACCCATTTGGCCGGCGAGCCCAGCTCTTTTCGTGAAATGTAGCGCAAAATGACGAAGTTAAGTGGATTTTTCACCGTTTGCAGATCCTTTCATCTCCAGCTCGAAGGCTTTGATATCGCCCACATCACATAGGCTCACAGTGTTTACCCTTTATCATCAAAAGGGGGTGGCTGTGGCGTTTTATTGTTTTATCTATACGGATTCGCGTTCATCTCACGTCGTTCCGCCGTGTCCGTATTATTTGACATCGTCCTTGAAGCAAAGGATAAACAATTCGCCGGATGCCGGAGAGTGGGTCGTAGTTTGTTGTCCGGGTGGGTTCCCAAAGGACCTCAACACCGCCAAATGAGTTTGTCGTGCAAAACGCTCCATACTTTTTTCTCATTCAGGAACGATTTGCCGTAGGACGTGCCCGAAAAAATCCTTGCTGTGGAATTTTATTGCTTTATATCAAAACAGAAGGATCTGAGCTAGCGTCTTTCCTTTTAATTCGATTTCGTCTCTTTTCAGTGTTATATGAAAAGTGTTCAAATAGAAAGCTATACGATCCTTTCAATCGTGAGTTCGCATACAACACATTAAATGAGATTTATTGTAAATCTATATATCCTTCCTTCATCGTTAAATTATCGATTATTTGTTTTTTACGTATGTGCGACCGTAAAACTTGTTAGGAAATTTAATTTAAACGTGACAAAACAATAAAACAGATGCTTAATATAATGTTTAATATGATCATTTGAATAAATAAGATGGGGCGCTGGACGCTACATGTGCGGTCATACTCATTGAAGGGATAAGCATAATTTACATATAAAATTGTCCTTTTTAATATCATCGCTAAACGTTTCTTATGCAATAAACATTATTTTTCATTGTCATAATAATATAATATACTAACATCAGTCATGACGCGGAAAATTTAAATCAGGCTTTAAAGGACAATCCCATGTCCCCCATAATCCTGTATTAACAATCAAAGTTCGTGTAAAAGGAATAGTTTATGTGAAAATAATTTGTTTTAAATTTCTCAATCTTGTAAACACTTACTGAAAAGTTTTGTGTTGATAGTTAAAGAGATTAAATACGTGGATAAACGATCAACTTTGGCGAATATTGTAAAAGCCTCGAACCGGGAAGCTATACAAGTCTATCCATAAAATCAGATATCGCTCAATGAAATTGTTATTTTTTTAGGGATATAAATAAGGTTCCAAATTGTAGAGAGGATAGACTGTTATAAATGTTTATAATTATACTCAAATTTAACCTTTTGAGGAGTTCAGTCGCGTATTTGCGATCGAATTCCGGTGATTCAAAAAGAGCATTGTATAGAACAGCAAGAGAATGTATAGAACGATAGTCCAAATTTATCGACCATTAACAACCCAAATTATTGTTTATGCGAAGATTTGAATGAATATTGTGCGCTATCGACAGTGTTTATTTATTCATATACAGGCTTCATACACGCTGCGCGGTTCTGGCAGATAAGTGGATATATACGGACGATAAGTGGTGGATATACGAATATAGCATCTAAGTTTAAGAAGATTTTAAATTAGCTCACTACTCAAAGGATTAATAGCCACGTTCATAGCATATGTATAGTAAAAATCGCATCTTTGGGTGCTCAATATTGAAGACAGCATAACTCCGAATTTTTTATGTGAACGCTCATCCAGCGAGCCACCTGGGTGAGCGTGTAGAAGAAAACTTTCACGATCATGTCGATAAGAAATATGGGTATTTTTCTAAAGACTAGGGGGCAGTTTTCCTCGAAAAGCAGTAGAATACTTCTCGGGATATTTAAGTTAATTTAACTGGAAAGAATTTCAATACAATTTTTTGTCTCTTATAAGCGGTAGTGACTAACTTCAATAAGGGATGAAAAAAATATGGTGGAAGATTGGATAGAATCAAAAAAATATATAAAAAGTCCCATAAATCAGTTCAATTCGAATTTAAATTAATTAGAACTATTTATACAATATGTATTTTTTTTGCGAAATTGCTTGCATTTTCCATGACTTTTCCACAAAAATTTTCATATATCGAAATTAATAGTTCGTGGAAGGTTTTTGAGTACTTTCATCAATGCCTGTGTTATATAACCGAAAGAAAAAGATTACGAAAGAGAGTCGACCCCTAGTATGTGAACTGATTTCGAAGGGGTGATTCAAGGGCGGCACGTGAAATATAAAAATTTCATCCGAGTGACAAATCACTTATTGTTGAGTCTATTTCTCTCGCCGACGTAAGAAAGTGAGCACATCCAGAACGGAATGATTTCCATTATTCTTCGCCACTTGACCCGGTTATCTTTCGGAACAGGTCTCCATATTTTCGGGGGGTCATCTCTCTTTTCGCTTCATTAACTTTCCTATCCCGCTGCGGTGTCCTAATTCCAAACTTCTGACGTATTTTCTATATTGAGATCTTTTTCCTGGACGTCCCGGCGCGAATCGATTCGCTCGACGATGGCTCAATTTATTTAATGGGGAAAAATGACACAAAGCTCGCCATTTTAATTATTGCGTTATAAAATAGAGTGGTTTCCTTGAGGGGTTTTCATTGTGAGCGCAGATGAAGTTTTTAAAGAAGTGGAAATTTTCTTATGCTTTTACCGAGGAGATTTTTATACTGCGGTAACTCGTCAACTCTTTTCCGGTCCAGAACAGCTTCCTTAACCGGGTGCTTCTGGAGAATTAATTACTTTCCGACAAAATCTCCACGGCGACGCTGTAAAAGGAAAGAATTACTTGGCAGTCTTTTTTCCAACAAGATGAAGATAATATTTCATTTGAAACCTGATCATTGTGTAAATCAATCGATTATGCCAAATTATGTTATTTGATCATAAAAATGAAGTATATCCACGAACTCTCTGAAGAATACGTATTTGGGCGCTGTAAAACGTTATCCTTGTTAACCATATGTCAGATTATAAATTTGTTTGGGTTGTATACACATTTAATTCGATTTGGCATTAACATTGATACATTGCTTCATCGCCAAGAAACATACAAAAAATGTATAAAAATACATGCTTTTATGTGGTTATAAACGCTTGGATCAAAGCATTTTTATTTGCATTATGCGATATTTTAGTATAAATTTGAAGTGGATAGATACTCAACATATTTACAACAATTTCATAATGAAGCACAAATATAAATAAAAATGAATTTAATGAAGATCAATCACCAATTGGGATGTTTAAAAATGGTACAACAAGATCCCACATGGAATCATTGAATTGTATATTTTCGCATTAATAAGTTGAGATAGGACAATAATCACAATATAAACATGAAGGCCCTATGACAGACCTTCAGTAAGTAGCATAGGATTTGTATAAATTCAATATGTGATGGTATGACCTTCATAAGGACCTCGATGGATCAAGTAGGCGTCCCCATTAAAGGGGTGCCAAATAACTATCCGTTTGAGTGTTCGAATCATATATATTACTATTGTATTCGGATCTTATAAAAATAATACTTTCGTGGAAAGCCATCGAAGCGTGTAAGGGTCTCTCCCTGAAATATTTTGAAAGGAATAATTGTATTTGAAAATAATCATAAGCCATATAAAAGTGTTCTCGGAAGCTACGTAATCACACTTGAGAAAATATATATAAAGGTCTGGTCGTAACGCCTACATCTTTTCTTCTCCTATCTTAAGCGACAGGGTTGCGAGTGGCGCACGTAAACACGTAAAAATCAACCAACACGCAAAAATGAACCCTCAGGAGCTGAGCTAGAGCCTACTTACGTGAGTCTCAGTGGTGGCACGTGTGATTAATCACTGTCACGCACTTCGATAAAACTATTTTGGAATGTCACTGTGGAGTCGCGAATATCCGCAAGATCCAGAGGCGTGTCCGCGCGTCTCCGCAGCCTCTGTACCACTGAGCTCTCTCCTTTCACCCCACACCTTTCGCCCGACACCCTCCCAAATATCTCACCCCTCGTGCGCATGAGCTCTACAACCTTCCCTATGTTTATCCGATGCAGCGGCACCACTTGCAAAATTACGTAATGTACTGTCTCCTTAACGACAATAGCCCTCAACTCTTCAAGGTAAGAATATAAATCACATTCAATCAATGAAACATAACCCTATTTATAAAAAAATATGACTCTCTGCGTTGGAATTGTCCAAGAGACCGACGTCTATTACTAAAGCTTTGAATTTAAATGCATCCACATTTAGGACACCTGCTTGTATTAATAGAAAAAATGCAGAAAGCTCTCATAATCTTATTGAACAAAAATCAATAAAAGCGCATACATTTGACAAAATAAATTTTAAAAATCTCATACATTGAGTGCGGAGATTAGTGAATCAAAGACAGATATGAAAATAGTCATGCGTCTCATCATACACTAGTACATCGATGACAAGTTCTTGCTGTAAAGGTACCCCTACACGTCTAATATTGCGAAAAATCCATATCGCTTCATTTTAATGTCGTTCTTCTATTTCTAATACGATATTATCATTTATCCAAACATTACATTTATGATCACTTTTATTAATTTAGGCACATTTCCATTTAATTTACGATCAATACAGTGTTAAGGTTCATTTGTTGATATACAAGCTTTACTAACGCTGCGCGGTCTTGAGAGAAAAGTCGATTTTTTTTTAATAATAAGTGGTGGACATACGAATATAGCATATATCATTTAAAATTAACTCACTAATCAAAGAGTAAACAGTGCTTAATATGAACCAGCCAACTACCAAAAGCGACTATAAACACGTTGGAAAGCCGCAATGTTTTTTAATTTTGGTTGGTATATTCTTTAATTTTGTTCATTCGTAACATCTCAGAACACGTTCATAAAAAAATGATAGCTTAAGGCATAGGTTCCCAACCTTTTCCGGTCTTCTCAAAATTTGCGGGTGAGTTTTTGTCAATGCCAACCTTATTTCATTCTCAACATTTAATTTCTTTCTATCTTTTAAACGAAGAAGAGTTGAAAATCCACTCTCCCATAAAAATGTAGATACAAATAGAACCACCGAGAACTATGGAGGTACCGAGGAATCATTTCGCAAATCTAAGAAATCATCTTGTAATTCATCGGGATTGGTGATTAATTCAACGTTAGCAGAATTAATTTTCGTATCAATGTAGTTTATTTCTCTTTTAGCTCAGGAAAGTAACGCTGAAGTTCATTTTCAAGGGATTCGAAATGCCCAGAAATTTCCTCCTCAAAATTTTCATTAATTTCGTCTTCAAATTCATCTGGCATACTGCAGAGTTTCTCAAACATTGCAATGTTTCCAAGATTTATTTTTCTTCGCCAGTTTTGCAGCTTGGATAAAAATGCCCTGAGATTATCGTAACATGCGATAATATTCGTTTCCTTTCCCTGTCGATAAAGTTTACCAAAATGTCATGTTTTTCTTGCACTTCCAAGAACAACTCGATTTCATATTTCAATTCATACGCAATTCAAAACACTTCCTTTCGACAAACAGCGTACTGCAGTGTAGAAAAGAATAACATCAAAGCTGCAGATTTGATGTAATTTACAATTTTTATCAACGAATGAAGTACCTCTTGCAGAGGAGTTAGAAGAGTCTTACTGAAAAGGGCATACCGGTGAATCATGCAGTATGCTTGGGGGCTACTTCTTTTACTTTTTTCTGAAAGCCCGATTTTGACCCAAGCATAGATGGTGCAACATCCACACACGTATTTTTCCACTTTAACCTTCCAGTCTCAAAAATGGTATTTATCTTCTCTATAATATCTTTACTTTTTGTAGTAGTTTCGAGTTCACTACAAATAGGAACTCTTCTTAGATAGCATCTGAATTAATATATTTCACGAAGACAAGCAACTGAGCACACGAGCTTAATTAAGTTACAATCTTGGCCGACTTGAAATAATTTTTTTTGAAAAAAACTCTTTGATTGCGAGTTTTCGTGCGTAGCAGCTAAACGGTTAAAGAATCCCAAAGCATAGAAGAGTCTAGCAGTGATAAAAGCCTACAATATATCTTGAAATTCGTCGAATAAGCAGGAATACAAGTGATGATGAATGATCGTTGTTTTTAAAGTGTTTATAAAAAAAACCTATTTGTATACTTCACATCTGAATTCACATCATATTTTTGTATGAACTTCGCACCTCATATAACTCATTCATATGAATCATTTCTTGCAATATAAACTGTATACAAATCTTGAGCAAAACTGTGGTTTTATTCGAATCAGATGCTTGTTTCTACCTTTAAACAATATTTGGAAGTAAAATAACAACAGAAAAACTTCATTAAAATAATTTCAGACCTCATTTTTCCAAATTCATTAAATTACTGTGCCGTAAGTCAAATTCAAATAGCGATGTAAGTAAGTCATTATTTGAGGTTTTTCCCGAACTAGCTGAAAAGTTCTTCCTCCTGAATTTAACTTTGGGTAAAAGTTTTGTCATATGTTGGATACTAAAACTTCTCCATAAAGATCATTAATCATGTTTAATTTAAAATCATTATTTTTATATTTAAATGCTTCCATTTATTCCATATTAATCATTATACCAATGTTAGTATAAATACAAAAATCCAAGGCATTAGTAAATATTAAAATATTACATTGACAATGCATAACATCCATTACGCCATTACAATGTTAAAACATTGCAATGGTGGAAAATCGGATAGAATTTATGACTCTTTGTAAAAATAATGATCATTTCTCGTTCTACGGACTATCATTGCATTATTCATCAGCTTACTTTGTGCTCGAGAATATTGAATTCAAACGATGTGTGACAAAAATCTCGATAAAACTGCTGAAAATTTGAAATACTACCAAGACGTTATATTTATATTTCCACTTAATTTTTCTCATATTATTTTGATGAACCGCCAGCATTAACTTCAATAGCGGCCATAATAGCTAAAAGTTTAAATAGTTGACGTGCTGAAAAGGTATTTTCATTAAGAGAAATTATATTTGTCAATGCAGATCACTGATAGTGCAAATTATCCTGGTTTCCTGGAATATTCTGCATTCCATCCAAGTCACCACCAGTGTAAATACTGACACGTGATGGCACATTATAAAGCCGAATACGCACCTTCGTTACATCGATTAATACGTTATTGCTTCAATCGTAAATGATTGCAACATAGGTTTTAATAATATCAACTACTTTTTCAAAAGACACTCGCTAAAAGTACAAACATGAGAACTTGGAACTGCTTATTTAGGAATTTGGAATATGTTTTCCAACGTTTGTCAAATGTTGGATAGGATTTTAGCAACTAGAATATATGCCATGATGACTACCATACTATTAAATACTTCATAACATCAAAGACAAAAATGGTATAGAAGAATAACAATACATCGATGGAAAATTCACAGGATGCATGATTTTTCAACTTAATCTCTTTTTGGATTATCTTTTGAGTTCTGGGGTGTAGTGACATACCCACATATCATTCCCCGTCACGATAGAGTCCAGAAAAGCTTCTTCCTCTTGTGTAAAATAATTCAAGCTTATTATAATAAGAGCTGAACCGATAATTGGCCGATAACCCAAAACGAAAATCATAACCGAATCGATATAAACGTTTGGAACTGAACCGGAATGAACTGAAATAAAAAATAACGGTTTGGAACCCTGATTTATTAGATGAAAAAACAATGCATAGCGTTTGAGGCAAATGCTTTTTTTTTACTTAAACGTATTTTGCGCTATATACCCTTCCAATTTAATCTCTTCTGCTTATCGACTTTCTTTCAAGTGTTGAATTACAATGCACTCTATGTTCAACGTAAAAAATGTAATTAATTCGACAAAAAATACATCGAATGGAGAATACACAAGTCGGGCTTCTCACAAAATAGAACGCGGCCTTTAATTGGATAAAAGCCTTCACAAATATCCAGCTTAATGAAATAATATAGTTAGACGAGAAGAAAAACATGTTTTCAGTTTTCCATCTAAATTTTCGAAGAGAAGAGGATTCTGTTGGCTCATCGGTCCCTATGGGCTGTTTGTCCAAATGGTCGGCTATTGAGAGCCCATCTAGCTCGAAGCTGCCTTATACATTCCTGGTCTTTTTCCGAAAAGGATTTCATGCTTTTCAAATAGACCTATTAACCCGATGAATGGCTGACGGAACGTAATATTCTTTATTATTTCATTCAAATTGAGTGTTTAATTTAGTAACGCTGTAAAGGCCGATAGATGATGAAGGCTATGCTGAGGCGTATGAAAGCCGCTTTATAAACAATATATTTGCAGATGGGCTGAGATTAAATCCCCAACCTCAACTTGTGTAAACTCATAATGCTACATAGAAATGTGTTGGATATTATTTTAAAGCTATTCATTGTAACGATACTTTAAACAAACCAAAAAAAAGTTTTTTTAAAGCATTTCACACAGTTATTGAAATACTATAAACATCAATTTGATCGAAAATATGTGCACATTGTTCTATTGATTTTCGTTAATCAAACAATATGAAGACATTTATATACAATGGTGTCAGAAGAACTATATTTGGTATAGCATGGATTCGAATCCAAGCTCTGGAGAATAAATTTGGAAAGTCTGAAATACTAACACTGTACACGGGGACATTTTTTAAAATCAAACATATGTATGTCTTATATTGAAAAAAAATACCAAAATAAAATATTTTACCATTAAAAATTGACATTTTAACTAATGAACGGTTTTGTATAACACAATATTAGGACACGAAATATAAACTCAAACCTCTTTTTGTGCGACTTTTTTTATGCGATTTCAAAGTTATGCAGTTATTTTCAAGCATATTTTTTGCTTTCATAAAGAGCACATGTCGAGATATTTTGAATAAAATAGAAAATAAACCATCAACATTATTTAATTTGGAAAAAATACAATTTTGGGCATGTTGCATCTAGTCTAGAAATTATTTTTAAAAAAATCGATTTTGTTTTTATTACATTTTTTCAAAGTTTAAAAAATTTAAAAATATATCCTTCAAAGAAATTTCCAAAATTCTTATTAATTACGAAATTATAGCTATTTTAGTGCAGCTAAGGCGGTCCTACCAGAATGAAATCTTTAAACGCGTTTTTCTAGAAACTATTTTTTTCAACACGGTTGATATGATATCTCAAGTTATAATCAACTGATTTATTTCAAATTGGGTATGAACCTTTTTTATATAACCTTTTATTGTTCCTACCAGATTTATGTCAAAATTTTAAAAAAAATCTATATAACAATGACTTTTTTTAAAACAGTTGCCATTTTGTGAAAAAAAAAGTTTTTTTATGTAGGAATATAGCGACATCTTTACTAATTAAGAATTATTTCGTTAGAAAGAGAAAATCTACATAAAACAATGATAATATTAACACTGTTCATACTATTTCTTACGAAGTAGAGAGCGATTTTGAGTCATATCAAAAATTGCAACGAAAATTATCATACAACGATGATAGTTTGTAAATAAAATAATTATTATTTCTCCAATGGATATTTGGTACTAGAATTGCCAGATATCCTTTTTAAAAGTGTTATTTTTTAATTGTCTTATTATTCTCCTGATTTTTTTTTGTGCGATTTTAGGTATATTTTATATAAGTGTTTCAAAGTTATGCGATTTTTAAAATCCATAGATCGCATCTTCACTTTTCTATGTAAGTCATAGCTTTTTTTTGTGCGAATTTCCTCATCTGCCTACCGCACAAAAAAAAGTCTTCCACTTTTATGCTATTGTATTTACGAAAAAGAGACTACCGTTCTATTATCTACTCCCACAAGCAATGTGTTAATATTTCCGATCAATTGGAGGCCATTTCATCATCCAAAATTGAGTCTTCTTATTTGATGATTTCTTATCTCTGTATTAATAAGATTTTTGTTTCTACGAGGGTCATTTAGAAAGTAAGGTTACAAGGGTTAATAAGTTTGAGGAAAATATTTGATTTCGAAGTTGACATACTTGGCATATAAGAGGGATCATAACGGTTAGTTGGTTTAGTTTGCGTGTTTGTCTGCCATTTTGTTCAGTCACTGTAAATTCTTCCGATGGAGAAGTCGTCGCGCGCTCCTACCACTACGATCACGCAAGATTCACGTAGTCATTCGTTTTTTTTCTTTTGTATAATAATACCGCGACGAATATCCATCGGAAGCTCGTGAAAGTTTATGGTAAAAATTGAAGAACAAGTGCGAAATGACTGCCGTGTAACATTTGATGATCTTCACGAAGAATTTCTTGAAATTTATCGAAGGCTTCTTGGTGATGTTTTGTCGGAAGAACTTGGTTACAAGAAGTTGTGCTCACGAAATAAGTGTTCAGAATGCTTACAGCACAAAAAGAGCTTTAAGAGCACAACAAAATTACGAATAGATCTTATGGTTGTATCAAAATCCCGATTGGTTCTTGAAAGCATACATCCAGGAAAAAGACTTTTAAAACTTTTATGTACAAATATGATATGATAGATATATTTATATTTTACAACCCCCGATATTTACTATGTTTGATGGATCGCTAGGTGGTAAATCAATTTAAAGCAAATTTCGCGCTAGGAAGCGCACTACCCGATTCTCTCATAGCCCCGAGGCATACTCCTAGATACGTCGTCACTTTCATATCACCTGTAAATTTTTCAGTTTATCCTATAAAATATCTCATCTGATGCGCTCATCCGATTTAGCATCCGATATGCCCTGCCGGGGTGATTTATAATCGAATCTGTTCCTAATTGTGCGGTAAATCATCGTTGACATCTGCCTAATGCGGTGCACAGATTTTCATAGTATCGAGCCGGGACTGTTTATCTTTTGACCGAAACTATCTTCGGTCGGTTAAACATTTGCTCCCAACGGCAGCTAATCCTTAAGGCTTATTAAGTTCGAGCTGATCCAGACTAATTTGCGATGAAGAGCGACCAGTTGACCACAAGCCGCAGACTTGCGACATACGCTATCGACCATTTATAGACTATTTTTAAAATCATTTTATAAAATTATTCAAAAAGGCTCAGAAAATATGATATGACCCATAGCTAAGCGATATTTGAATTTGTTTGAATCTAATTTGAATTATTTGAATCCCCCTCGTATATTAAAAATCTGGTATGCATTTTACGCAGGAACGTCATATCTTATGTTAAAATTCCGTTAATGAGTGATTGATGGCACTTGGAAACCTTTTCTTCGAGTCAATAATTGACAGTCACCAGTGGCTGTCATGGCGTTTTGGTAACAATCAAAGGTAGTCACCGATGGGTGTCACAGTCACCATACATGTTAAGAGCATTAACGCAATTAAAGATATTGCATTAAAGACGCATTAACACAATTTGTAAAAAAATACCACAACAACTCTCCCAATGGCACAGGGTTATTAAAAAATAGAATGCTACCAATGATATTTTTTTATAAATAGTCTTCAAAAAACAGTAAATATTATGTACAATCGATTTCGAACTGCACGAGAGGCTCAAGGGTTGATTCAAATCTATTTTTCGACACATAAATAACGTCGATTTTCCAGTCGGAACTTTTTATTTTCGCGGACGTACATTTTCAATAATTTATGACAAATGACTCGCGCTCATTTTTATCCCTTAATGGCTTTTCTTTTTAAAAAAATGACTTTCCGAATTGAGCGTATGTATTTTATGTCCTCACCGAACGCCGGAAAATCCCAAGCTTTCACGAACGTGTCAATAAAAGAGAGCATTGAGTACCGAGCGAATGTCATGTTATTATTGTAATAAGTGATTTATACGCAAAACGTTTACCGCTGCGACGTTCGCGAAATGGCGACGTGTCCGCACTAAATCACAATACACGGCGCCATATTTATGGACCCGAATATATCATACTTCAACTATTTAAATAACGTTCAAGAGACACTCCAAGGTGTGGAAATGCTAATGCTCCTTATTGTTGCGACGTAACTTCCGAGCCAATTCCCTACACAATATGCCATTCCAATGTTTCCCATAAGATGGCGACCAATAACGTCCTTCACAAACTCTACATGCCAGCTCTTTTTAATATTTTCGCACAGGAACGAATATTGAAATATTGAATACGACAAACGTGCTCGACAATAAAGTCCAAAATATTTATATTAAATATGGTAGATTTCTGTTTTTATAGAGTTACCAGACCAAATGATATCCATAGTGGACTCACTTTTTAGTCCATAGAAAGCGTAAAGGAAATTCACCGAGAATACCATTGAAGAGAATTTAGAAAAAATAAATTAAGTTGTCCCATAAGTTTCTTTCGCAAATGAACACAGATCTATTCATAGCCATGGTTGAAGAAAACCAGCGATATACTGTTCGCGAAATAGCTAACAAGTTAGAAATTCCACGAAATCTGTCCATAATCCTCTGACAAAATTGGGCTACATCAATCGTTCAGATGTGTGACTTCCTCATGAACTGACTGACTCAAATAAACTTCAGCGTATTTCAACGTGCGATCTTCTTCTCCAACGACATAATAGCCAGCCTTTTTTGAAGAGACTTATCACCGAAGATGAAAGTTGGATACTCCATGAGAATATCCAACGTGAACGGTCTTGGACCAAGGGTACAGAAGCTTTAACTGTAGCCAAACTTGGCCTACACCCAGAAAAAGTTTTGCTATGCATTTGGTGGGACTGGAAGGGAGTAGTTTATTATTCAGCAAGGTGAAACAAAATATTTTTTTCCGAATAGACAATCTAAAGCAGTGGTTCCTAACCTGGGGGGAATTACCCCCCGAGGGGTAAAATGGCTTTTCGGCGGGGGTAATGACAATATTCATTTTTAGTATGTAGATATAATAATAAAATGACATGAGCGTCATATGGCTTGCACTCTCTTCCAAGAAGTCTCTCACTGTGTTCTGATGCCTTTCTTGTAATCCTTCTCGCAAGGAGAGGGATGAAGAGACGGAGACGATACAGTTTTAATTTACTCGAGCACTAATTTTGTACGTTTCGCATTTGTGACAGTATTTTAAGTGAAATGACTTCTGCTTCTGGAAAAAAGTGCTTGTATAAAGAAGCATTTCTACAATGGGGTTTCACGAATATTGTTGACAGGAATATGGAAAAGCCTCAGTGTGTTATATGTAATAAAGTTCTTGGTACAAAGAGCATGAAATCAAGCAAACTTAAAGAACATTTCGAGAATGTTCAAGGAGTTGGCTGATGAAATTTTTAAAGACGAAGATGTGTCAGCCAAAGTAGAATTTCTCAGACTACTCCAGAATAGCATTTTCAAAGAAGTGGAATTTCAAAACTATGACTTCTGTACATTTTGGTGAAAAGTAGGTGCTGAATATCCTATTATAGCTGATAGCCCTAAGAATATGCGTTGGTTGAAACTAAACCTAACTAAGTAAAGTAAAAAGTAATTTCCCATAGTTTTGTGCAATTTCATGATAAAAAAGGCTATTCGTATGTATTATATATGTTGTTTTTTTTCAACAAAATTTTGAAGGGGGGTAAAATCAGTTTCCCTGATAGGTTATAGGGGTAACGAGACTAAAAAGGTTAGGAAACACTGATCTAAAGGATGCAATTGCCAGAAAACTGCCTGAATTAGCGAACAGACGAGGCGTTGTTTTTCATCACGATAACGCCAGGCTTCACGTGTCTTTGCTTGTCAGAAATAAATTATTATCATTTGACTGGGATGTTTTACCTCATCCTCCGTACTTTCCGGAAATTGCCCCTTCAGATTATTATTTATTACTTTCACTGAAAAATTATTTACGTGGTAAAAGTTTTAATTCAAAAAATGATATAAAAATGTACCTTGATCAATATTTTGCCAACAAGCCTGGGAAATTTTGGCAAGAAAGCATGATGAGGAGAAACAAACTAAATAACTATGTATTCCACACGAGAGAGAGAGAGATCTGGCTGCAGGAGGGACAACCTCCCGCAGCCAAGGCTAACCGAGACTCTCCCGATTCCCGCCTCTTGCGCATCACTACCCAACCGGCAACGATGCATACGCAAGAAGCGATCATTCGGTAAACTGGTGCAATGTCTCCGTAGGGCCACAAGAGATGGCGCTCTTAAAATAACACATTGCACCTGAAGAGAGATATATGATGTCGCTGTTAACAGCGCTACTACGTGGGGATGGTAATCGCCCACGCTACAATAACAAAGGAGAGCGACGAAACACGTGCAAAGTTTTGTTGTCAAGACAATAAGTTCGTCCTTTCTTGTACCGAATTGTGACTGAAGATGAAAAAGTTGTTGTTTATGACAACATAATTCATAAACGTCGATGGCTTTCTCTGAGACAAAAACCATATTCGACTCTGAATCCTGGACAGACGATCCGCAAGATTATTTTGTGCGTTTGGTGGGATGTTCTATGAATTATTCATTATGAATTTATGAAACCTGGCGATACAATAAATTCAGATACGTTTTGTAAATATATATTTAAAAAAAAAAGAGTTTTTCATTGTTAAACAATCGGCAAGGACTTTTCGATGCATCTAATATATACGGCTCTCTGATACCGTCGTCATCCTGTTTCCGTGACAAACTACCGATCCCTGGTTTAGTGACAGGGAAACTTCCCTATTTGAAATCTGTGTCCAGAAGCGACAACTATTTAAAAAAGTGTGCTCAACAAAAAAAAAATATTTTTTTGCTTTGTAGAATTAGTGACGATCGTGTCGTGAACTGTATTTAAATACCTCGCTGCAATATGAAAAAATAACTGGTATCTTCAATGCTGTTTGTGTCATTCATTTTTTAAATAAGGTAGTTTCCCTGCTGCACCCTGTAGATTTTTTAATGAACCAATATCAGGCGACACCGGGAGTTAAATGATGATATTTCGCAGCCTAAAATTCCAATGAAAAAATTAATAAAGCGCCTAAACTAGGCCAATGGGTTTCACGCAAATTATCAGAGCTCAATCGATAATTGCACATATAAATTTGCATTTCTCACCTCTGTGTATTGAAAAAATAACCATCTTTAAATCGAATCGTTACAGGAGATAAGAAATAAATTTTATACAGCAATAATAAGGACCAAAGACAATGGATAAATAGTAAAGCAACACCTTCTACACAGTTGAAAAGAGGACCTCATTCGCGATAGATTATACTATCCATTCGATGCGATACAGAAGTAATGTGATCTTATCAGTGAACAAAACTATTACAAAGAAAGTCCATTGCCATGAATTGGATAGACTGAATTAATTCATCGACAAAAAAAGGTCAACACGATTCAAAAACTCAAATGGGAACTCATAGCGTATCCGCCATATTTTCCTGATTTGATACCATCAGATTATCACCTTTTCTACTAAAGATAAACGATTTAATGCAGAAGATGATCTACATAGGGAGCTTAATATTTCTTGGCTTAAAAACATTGCGAGAGGAAATAGCCCATTTTTAGTACCGCATTGAATGTTTGTACCAAGAACTTAAATCTTTAGTATGGAATTCCTTTACCATTATTCCCGTAATGAGATCGTAGCCAGATGATTTTTTTATGTCGAACTTTGCTATGATTTTGTTATGACTGAGCACTACTGATAAAGTTCATTTACGTCGCTGTATTTTATCCATATTACAGCAAAAACCTTTTTTTTACAACATTAGAGATTGCGAAAAGGCTTGATTCAGGTCAACAAAACATTTCGGACCTAGCACCCTTCGATATCATTTGTTTTTGTCCTTACAAAATTTTTTGCAGAACGAAAAATTCTAAAACAAAGAACGTATCAGACAAGCAATTGTTCAATTTTTCGCCTCTGGGGCATTTTTTAAAAGTGGAACATACAAATTGCCATTACAAAATCCAGTATAACAAAAATTTTAGAATTTGTCAACAAATGACACATACATTCCGTATAAATAATTCCAGGTTTTCACGAAACACCTATTAACTTTCCATAGACCATCAGTGTTCTACGTAACATAGTTTGAGAAATCCTGACCTACATATAAATTGTTTGTATGTAAATATAAAACATCAACGAAACCCGTAGCATCGGTGGTTCAGTGGTAGAATGCTCGCCTGCCACGCGGGCGGCCCGGGTTCGATTCCCGGCCGATGCAATCTTTTTTATATTTTTTTTTCCACATTTATACAAATCTAAAAAAAAATGAAAACATTAATTAATTAATGCAATTCAATAAACATTAAATAAATTCACTCTTATTAAATTAAATAAAAATAAATATAATGACTTTTTTTCTGATAAACGTAATGTTTTTGAATGCAAATATATATTTTTATGCAAAAGATGAGATACTTTAAACAAAAATGCGATTTGGAAAAAAAAAACAAAAAACTTCGATCTTGCCAGGATTCGAACCTGGAATCTTCTGATCCGTAGTCAGACGCGTTATCCGTTGCGCCACAAGACCATGAGTACCACTAAGCTAAATTTTTTAACATATCTTTAAGATTATCACTTATATTTATAAATTCGTAAATTTAATTATAAATACATGTTATTCTACAAAAATCCATATTAAATTTGTAAAATAAAAATTAAATATTACCATAATAAAATGATTAATTATAGCGGACTCTATTGGTCGTAGTCATAACTAATCAAATATTTTTAATAGAATTAATTTTTTGTATATTTTATTTTTGTTTTATTTAAATTAATTTTAATTTTTGTAATTTATAAAAGCATATTTTTATGGAGATTTAATTGAGCTTTAAATTAATATCGATTGACGTAATGTTGCTAAGCTCGCCGTATATATTCTTCCCTGCTTCCGTATGTCCAGGGATACTGCTTGAATTTAATCAAAATTTCATTAAAACTTTCCGGGTGTGACCATTCGGTTAACTTTCCGGCCAAGCAATATCAGAAAGATGAACCACAAAATTATTCCTCATTCGAAAATTTTCGGATAGTCCTTTTCATTTATGGCACAATTAGAAGCCAGCCTGAGGGGGTCAAATCATTTTTACACAATGTACATTTTTTTTCCGGTCAGGGGCATATTTTTAATGGGTATTTGTATTTACAGACGACCCAGCTAAACAATGTCGACCATCCAGAACTCGTTCCTGTTATCAATCCGCAATATTCAATAGGAGGTCACGGCTGGATATCCTGGAAACGGGTTTTATTTACCCTCCAAGGTGAAATATAGAGGTTGACTCTACCAGACAGGACCTTTCGACCCTGAGCCCATTCCAGCCGACCCCCGTTGGCTATTAAGAATTTCGTTTCGCCAGGGTGAACCGTGATCAGCAATCGAATTATATCTGGATGACCGACCGCAGGGCAGCTATCCACTTATCCGTTCATAACGAACGTACATCTGAATAATTTATATTCGCGAAAATTCTCAAAAAAACATTTTAATTTACTCGACTTATGAAGAAAAAATTGTTTTTTTAAGTAGTTTCCAAGTCCGCGCCCAGAGGGCTCTGCGGTACATCTGCGAAAATGGTGGAGCTACTGAGCGAAAGTAATTAAATGAGGAAAACTTTCTTAATTCTCGGATCGAAATAAAATTTAAAAACTTTTTTATCGCTCATATCACAAATCATCAGCTCTCTACACCCTTGTTTATTTTTATTAAAAATATAATTAATATGACTGAAAAATGGTATCACAAATAATTCAAATTTACGAAAATATAATCGCCTTAGACGTGGATAATAGCGTTGAATCTGGTGTTAAACGTGTCGCACGCTTCACAGATACACAAAATTGAATGCTTTCCTATCTATCTTCTAATATTTTTAGGGAAGGCTTCTAAAATACACTTGAACTTTTTTTGTGCGATAGAAGCGTTCCGCGGAAAATCGCACAAAAAAAGCTTTGACTTACAAAGAAAAAGTGAACATGCGTTCCATGAATTTTAAAAACCGCATAACTTCAAAATCGGATAAAAAAAAGTCGCACAAAAAGAGGTTTGAGTTTACTTTGAAGATGTAACAGACGTAATTGTTGAATAATATCATAAATATAAGGAATGTTAAGGGTAACTCTCATTCCGCTGCTAAACGACTGCATTGATCAAACAGAGAGTCCGATCTTTACAATTGTCCCGAGTCTCTTCTCTTCAATTGCTCTTTCCCAGATATTCAGCATCTTTGTTGGTCGGATCATCCCGGAGAAGACGATGCCTTCCGACTGGTACGTTGCTATTCGAACCTGAATAAAAGACAGCTCGAAAAATTATGTATGGTAACATCTTTACTACAAGGACTACCCAAAGGAGACGGCAGATCTGAATGAAGCTAATGATCGACTCATCTCCGTGCATGTCCATGACCTTCCAGTTAAATCTCATCGATTCACTGCCCCAACTGGTAAAATCGATAATGACAACTAATGTCAAGTTTGTATAAATGGCAACAAAAATAACGAAAGAAACACATCTAAAGACGCGTGTGCCATGAATTTGCTGCGCGTTTGGGTCTAATTCTCCGATTTTAGAATAATTTTGTAAAATTTGAATTCCGTTTCATTTGAACGCCTCTGATTCCCGATTAATAAAATATATTTCAAATGATCGTAATTGTATAAAAGAGATTAATGTCGTTTGATAATGCAGATAAGCTTTTGATTATCTAGTTATAAGACATGGGACTCCCAAGATTTTTATTCAGTTGTAGATAAAACATTTTTTTCTGACAGCATCTTATTTACGTTCAAAATTATTTATTGCAGAGCTGAAAAAATGATACCCTTGAGTTAATAACTGCAATGCATCAATGTACAGAGTGCTAATCTTTATATTAATGTTAACGACATACTGACTGTGCTTTAGGCTATCGCCTTGGAGAGGTCTTGTTGTCTAGTGAGAACGTGTATATCGACCATCTCATCACAGTCATGACCAGTAAACATCTGAACCAAGTTGAGATCGGACAGACTGCGACTTAGTGGCATTTGGTCCATGTCCGAGCGCTGCTGTATAATCTAACCCGGGTGCTCCCGGAATAGCCACACAGAATGTCTTCCATTTTTCTTTGCAACCCCGGGTGCACTGCATGCAAGGCTTCCAGGTGCTCACCCATTTCATTCCGCGCCTTCCAGAAGAAGCGAAATACAATGAGGAAGATCAATTTCCGGTTAACTTGCACCCGAAGGTGCGATGGAGGAGGAGGGAATTAGGTATACTAAATTTCAAATGACAATCTAAGCGAGGTCACTGCCACCACAAGGGAGGATTGATCTCCCTGGGGTTTTACGGACAGGCGTCTTAGGGCAAAACGCCGGTTAGGTGAAAACATAGCTAACCGTGCTCTCAAGTCTTTGATCAGTCGGTGCGTCCACCGACCCTTTACGGAGCTAACCCATCTTGACTATTGATATTATTTTTTAGTTCAATACTGAATGAACTATTTCTCCTCTGGGAAGAAGTCTATAGGCGGTGTGGCAATCAGTACAAGGATAGCATCTTAAGATACCATGTGGTATGCAGAAGCTACCACTTCTACGATAGACCCTGGAGGGTGGGATTTCGTTCCCTAGGCGGTTCCATTTCTGGGCGCTCGCGGAGCCAATTCTGTGCGCCCGCGGATCGATATCTGTGTGCTCGCAGTTCCATTTCTGGGCGCTTGCGGATCGATATCTGTGTGCCCGTGGTTCCATTTCTGGGCGCTCGCGGAGCCAATTCTGTGAGCCCGCGGATCGAAATCTGTGTGCCCGCAGTTCCATTTCTGGGCGCTCGCGGATCGATATCTGTGTGCCCGCGGTTCCATTTCTGGGCGCTCGCGGAGCCAATTCTGTGCGCCCGCGGATCGATATCTGTGTGCCCGCGGTTCCATTTCTGGGCGCTCGCGGATCGATATCTGTGTGCCCGCGGTTCCATTTCTGGGCGCTCGCGGAGCCAATTCTGTGCGCCCGCGGATCGATATCTGTGTGCCTGCGGTTCCATTTCTGCGCGCCCGCGGAGCCAATTCTGTGCGCCCGCGGATCGATATCTGTGTGCCTGCGGTTCCATTTCTGCGCGCCCGCGGAGCCAATTCTGTGCGCCCGCGGATCGATATCTGTGTGCCTGCGGTTCCATTTCTGCGCGCCCGCGGAGCCAATTCTGTGCGCCCGCGGATCGATATCTGTGTGCCTGCGGTTCCATTTCTGCGCGCCCGCGGAGCCAATTCTGTGCGCCCGCGGATCGATATCTGTGTGCCCGCGGTTCCATTTCTGGGCGCTCGCGGATCGATATCTGTGTGCCCGCGGTTCCATTTCTGGGCGCTCGCGGAGCCAATTCTGTGCGCCCGCGGATCGATATCTGTGTGCCTGCGGTTCCATTTCTGCGCGCCCGCGGAGCCAATTCTGTGCGCCCGCGGATCGATATCTGTGTGCCTGCGGTTCCATTTCTGCGCGCCCGCGGAGCCAATTCTGTGCGCCCGCGGATCGATATCTGTGTGCCCACCAGTGGTGTAGTGGGGCGGGGGCGCGTGGGGTCGGCGCTCCCACACTTTTTTCTAAACGATTTGGAAATTTTGCAAAATATATGTTTTTAAAATTTATTGTAACTTAAATTAGTTAAATTGAAGACCGTTTGGTTGGAAACTTGGTGCGAAAATTGTATCACTGCTGGTAGGGGAGGGGGTACTGAAGTATTATAATTAATCAGCGCTCCCAGACTTTTTTATTTAGTACTACATCACTGCTCATTTTCCCAGAATTTTACCAAGTAACAACCTTGTCGGCTCTACTGTTCTTTCAGATATTCTATTTTAAAGATTCTATCATCATTCTTGAGCAAGGCTTGAACATGAAAGAAGTTTGTAGATAATCGAAGTCTGTGTTAATTGTTTTTCTTAAATCCTTAAGCAGTTCTTTTAATGCTCATCCTCTTCATCCCACAACGCCTCTTCTCCCGCTCTATAGTCGAATGACCAAGCCATGGCAGACCAGTTTAGACTATCTCGATCGAACCTGAATAAAAATAATATGTACAAATAGAGATGAAGTACATTTTTAATTTTACTCCGGTTGAGAGCCAACCAATGGTGTCTAGCTTTATTTGAATTTATTAAGGTCTGGAGGCGCTGCCCATTTAACGTCCCCCTAATATTGAGCAAATCTCATCCGAATAAACAATTTAATTATTAAGGGTCCAAATTAAAGGACACGTGAACTTAGTGCAGAATCACAACTTGAGATGGCCCTTAAACAAATTTACAATATGTTGTTATATTCTAAGCCGCAAATTTCGCATCCATTATGAATTAAGGGTTAGTATTTAATGAAGCGACTGTGGACCTTTGAATTTCAATTCACCGGAAAGGATAAACACTTCGCCCTGAACAAATCACCCTATCGGCCGCCACTTCATATCAAATATCAATATTTCAGCTCGGAATTATAGGCTCGGATTTAAATATGTCCAAAACGATTGGCCTAGGTTAATATCCCGGACATGGGAGTGCAAATATGTTGTGCAAATTTATTTGATCTTATCAGTTAGTGCAAACGTCCCGAACACGTACGATTCGCTGAGCAAATTCAATTAAACATATGGTTTATGTGGACTTTGGATTAATAAATAGGGCCTGTATTATTTTAACGAATTTAAAATGGATTTATACAGTTTTTACAAATCAAGCTATAGAAACTGTTGAATGGATGAAACACAAAGGAAATACACAAGTATAATGAAATGCAAAAAATATATATGCCAAATGTTGCGTGAGAGCTCACAAAATAACAACAAGCTTGTATATCAGTAAATGAACCTTAACACTGTTGATAGCACACAATATTCGTTCATATATTTGTGTAAACATAAACAATACACATGTATGTCATCAGTATTGGTAACAAAATAATGCATTTGTTGAAGCTGGAAATTAATAAATTTATCCACACAATCTCCGCAATGAACGTATAAGAATGCTTTGTCTATCACTTAAATCTGTTCACAGCATATGCGGGATTCCTCATCAATGGGTTAATAAGTAAATATACCTTTTAATCATAATATCACTCATAGCGTCTGCAAATAAATAAATCAGTACTTGATACTGCATGATTATATATTTTTTTTTATTGAAAGAAATTAAAATGTCATATACACTGATAGCCCTTATTAAAATGGGCAATCGTATAATTTTAGCCAATTATGAAAATAATGAGATTCATCTGTCCTTGTTAATATTCCCAATGATTGATATTATAAATTTCAACGATGTGAACAAAAACCGCAACTGTAATTGTAGGGGTCAAGTTCCCTCGAGACTACCGCAGCTTTCAAGTAGATTAAGTTCCTACTGCCGAGCTTTGGAATAAATACGCTGATCAAGAGTGATTTTGGGGTTTCAGCCGCAGGGCATTCAAAAAGTTACCGAGATTTTATTCGCTCTACCCCAATTGTAGAAATACAATAGAAGGCCTCGCTTGTTTATTGATTTTGAGCCGGCTTTTTAAACTAAAACGTCTGAAAGTCTCATATTTCATAAATGTTGATTAGGCCCTTAAGAGATATAAACCAAATCTAAGTTTATATCGTTGCTTAAATATCAATCCTCATAACTGAGAAATTATTCGATTTTACGGACATTAAACCAAGATATTTTGTCAATAACATAAAGCTGTAAAGATAATGTTAATAAAAGCGAAATGAAAGATTTTCGATCCTCTCTGGAATTCGAGGCCGAGTGGCAGTAGACCCGTCGGAAGGCCACGTCTACGCTGAGATAAACGCCGCAGTTGGAAGAAGGAGGCTCAGGATAGAAATGGCGGCATGCGTTGTCGATGGTCAGGGCTCTTGTATACAACTGTGTGAACTATTTATGTCTGTAACTTGCCTAATTTCTCTTTTCTTCGTTATCGCTCAAACATTGGGCCGACTCAGCGGGTATAAATTCACAATAAAACATAGACAACAATATTTTCGACCGATTGTAAAATTTAAGCAACCCCTTCTTCGGACAACTTCGTTTTGTAATGAGAGTTCGAAATCGTTCTATAAACATTTTCAGATATAGCGTCCGATCGCGAGGCGTTCATTTGTCATATCAGTGGTCCGAAAAGTGGACCGCTTGGATACACAGGCCTTTTGGCCACTCCGTCCTCTATAATTGTATTATTCAACTTTAAAAAAAAGATTTTCGGAGCGAGGGGGGGCAGTTAGATACTTGCTAAGGATGCTTCATACCCTTGTTACGGCTTTGATTATAAATTATAATATTTTTCAGATTTTTTAAAAGTGCCACGATCAAATAATTTACATTATGTTTTATTAATACTGTATTTTTATCAACACTTTCTTGTAGCATTGTAGTATTGAAACACGCAACCAGGAAATATGTGTACACTCAATACATGAGAGCTGATACGCAAGTAATTGGATTGCGTTTTTCGAATTGTATCAGGTTAGATGATGCCTTCTGGAGGGCTTCCTTCGGCAGGATCCTTTGGGTTGCTGTAAAGGGGCATCCTAGCCCCGGGCTGGGTTCAGGGCTCCTCAAGTGTTCTTGATTGCGTTGCGAAAGTAAACAACTCGCCCCCGACAAACTTAGATTACTGCTTGCTAAACCATTCAACTACTTTGCAGTCACTTATGCCACTATCTAATGACCAAGATCAAACTTGCTATAAATCCCTTAAGAAAATATTTTGTATAAATCTTTATGATGTTATCAAGAATTCCTAAAATAATTAAGAGCTAAATATTAAACGATGCATTTATCATATTATCTTACTTTTATCTTAAGATTCAATTATAATTTTTAACAAAAACAATACAGTTTTACTAATCAATTCTCAATTGTGTAACTATGATATTATAAGTACTCTTTGATTTTATGTCTATTCATCGACAATTTCACTAAACAACGAGTAACCACAAGAAAACAAGAACGTAGATCAAGATTTAGATCACAGTGATCTCGGATAGCCTTGACTGCGGAAAGACGTCCTTCCCGCGGATTCGCAGATGTAACCTCTTTAGTATCTCGGCTGTTGATATTTAAGGACTCTTTTGTCCAAATTCTTTAATTTAATCCAGTGGTATTTATTGGAGTTATATCTACTTTAGTTGGAATTATATCTTCGAGGCTATAGCTATTTTAGTGAAGCTGCAACTAAGTTGGTCCTACCAAAATGAAATCTTCAAACGCGTTTTCCATGAAATTATTTTTTTCAAAATGGTTGACATGATATCTCAAATTTTAATTTCAATAAACATCTAATGAAAAAAGGAATAATATATCTTTTTATGGATATCTGGACTCCTTGTACTCCAGAAAGCCCTTTCCAGTAGAGTCAAAAAGGTCGTCTAGAGTAGTTTTCCACCATCTCCCTATGAAAACTACTCAGTCTTTACAAACCCCCCAAACTCCTTATCGAGACGTTCGCGAAAGTGTTCGTCAATACGTTCACTCAGGATACCCGTTGGGTGAGCGTTCAAAATAAAACTCGGTGGTAATGCTACCTTCAATATCGAGCGAATGAGGAGGTGAATGTATGATACAGACGAAATGGATGTAACCCCTTTCCTATGAATGGATATTGAAGAGGCCCATAGTTCTGTAGTGGACTGTTAGTGGCTGCGCTATGATGATGATGATATCTTTTTATAGTAATTATAATGAAAGCATTACATTTATTATTCATAAATATTGCATTTGCCAAGAGAGCATTTCGGTAGAATACTAAAATATCACGGATCATAGTAAATTCCATTTTTTCACAAACATCTAGAAAGGCGACACAAAAAGGCCGCATCTTATTAAGAGACAAAAGACAAAGGTTTTTTCTCCTCCGTTGTGCCTTTATATTGCTTAAGGGGTTACATGGGTTTCGCAGTTTGAAAAAATCGATTTTTTTTTTATTATCTTATTAATTTCTACAACATATTGAGAATATTATCCTAAATTTTTAAGTCGATCCGAATAAAAGTTTCTGAGATACAACCCAGGGAAGGTGCGTGCTCAAAGTCAGTCAAACATACTCTGGTATTCTCAAAGCCCAACCTTACGGTGAAGATCTTCTTATCAACAAAAAAGAATACGTTGGACATGTGCAGAAGATGATGAGTATCCATTTACGTGATTTAGTCAACAAAATAGCTGAGGAAAAAATAGTCAACGGTAAAAAAACTAGAAAAAAAAACTCTTTCTGGCAAAGGTAAACTTACTGGTAAATTAATTGACAAATTAACTGTTTATTATGGTTTGGCAATAAGAAGAATTTTGTGAGTCAGCGGAAAAATGAAAGACGCTATATGGGCTACATATTATCACTACAGCTCTACAGACAAAAATCCTCAGCACGGAAATTTCCCGAAAGGTCCAGACTCCTGGTGCGCTTGGCAGCGAGCATCGGCTACGAACACTCTTTAATCATTCAAACATGATTATACTCCATTACCAAATTATGTTTTGACTGCAATGAAACCTATCTATGAAGATCTCAGTAAAAATGAGCTTCTGGAGCGGTGTGTTGGTGGTTTCACACAAAATAATAATGAAAGCTTGAACCAAAATACTATATCTGGAAGGTTACTCCAAAAATACTTCCTGCTGGTTCAAAGATCGTTAATATTGCTGCATTAGTCGGTGCTTGCACTTTTAATGAAAGAACATTAGCTTCATTATTATTTATGCAAGGTATGGATTAAAAACTTGGTTGAAATTCCCACGAATATGTCCGAAATTCAGATGAAAACCGTATGTGCGCAGCCGAAAAAAAATCAGCGAGCGAGACTCGCGAAGCTAGGATTCATCATAGACAAGAGCAAAAGGATGCCCTGGACATTGCAGTTACTGCAGGTTCTTTACTTTATGGCCCAGGAATCGACGATTCAATGTAAGTTACAAAAAAAAAAAAAAAAAACAGTTTTATTGTTACTCAAAACTTTAAACGCGTTTTTCTCGAAACTGTGTTTTCAAAGTTGTTTGTCAAAATTTCTCAAAAACTACTTAACCGATCTTGATGAAATTTTACACTAACCTTCAAGATATAATTCACAAGAACTTGGACGAAGGACTCTTTTTTTTTTCAATCACAACTATTAAAAAAAATATATATATTGAGAAAATTTCACCAAAATTTGCATTTTTTTGTAAAAAGGTCTACCAAAAATCCAATTTTTTTTTTTGTTTTTTTTCCTTCGTTCAGATTTTAGTTTATAGTCTTAACTAAAAATAAGGATATTTTTTTTAAATTTAAAATGATCCTGTCATGAGTTCTACTGTCAAAACGCTTTTTGGAGGGTCACGGGAAATGACGTCACAATGGCGGAGTTTTGAATATTTTCTTTTGAAAATTTCAAAAATTCTTTTTCAAATGTAAATCTTTATGAATATAAAAAGTTTGAATAAAATACTTCAATTTTTACATAAAAAAAAATTTGTTGAAAATAGACCTTTTTTTCGCCGAGTAAACCCATGTAACCCCTTAAGAGACTCTTATAAATTGAATATGTCTTTTTATTCCAGGGTTTGTGCTGGGATCTTTGGTCCAAACAGAAAGACAAATATAAATAATAAATCGCCTGGAATTCGCGACGGCCAATTTGTTTATTTTCATTGATGAATTTTTAAAATGTCTTCGGAAGGCTCAGTTGTGTTTTTCTATTTATTGTGCGAAAATTAGATTCAAGACTTTTGACAGTTGTCTTTTCGCCCCATATTAATTGTTGATCATCTTTTTCCATGCTCAATCATGCTTATGCTTATCTTTTCGTTTCTAAATATATTGGCAGAACGTCTAATTTTTACAAATGGCTCAGAAATTTCTTAATAACAATTTTCGAAACCAGCCGACATTAAATTAAAATGTGCAAAGCTGCATTTTTGTCTACAAGAGGTATACAATAATTATTGTTAAATAAACGTCATCTACTTTCGATAGAAGTTGGCTAAAGCTTCGGTAGACGTGGACAAAATTATAACGCGGGAACTTGATTGAAGTGTTAAAACTTTCAAGGTTTTGTAATATTAAGGATATATAATATTTATTATAAGCATCTATAGCATATTTTCAGTCTTGTAGGTCTAAGACATTTATATAATATTTATTTACAGATCTAAAAATTATTATAAATGTCCGCAGTAAACAGCATCATCGCGATAGACTGTCGTTTTGTTTACTTATAATATCAGAGCAATAACATCAATATAATTAGACTTCATGAAATGAAGTTGCTTAAGCTGAATTCAAACCCCTTTTTGTTTCGAAGATCTTTTCACCCGAGCTTGGATCATCTTCCTTCAGTCGTAGTGAAAAAGGAAGAACACAACAAAGGCTATAGTTCATTATTCCAAGACTGGAAGCTTGCTGCTTTCACCCTAGGGATTTATCTTGCGTCTTGAGTGCTCCCTTGTTCTCATTAATTCATGCCGATTCTTTTGGTGCTACGATGCGCTGCGGTGCAAAGATTGATGCTCATGAAGATTATGCTATTTTTTAACTAAAGCATTGTATTTTATCAAGTTTTGTAATCTACTAAATCATTTTCACACATTAATCAAAATCTTGATCTGATTTTAGATAATGTTTACAAAGGTATATTGTGTGGCAGTGATAAATTTCTTTATCTGCATTATTTTAGCTCCCCCACACATGCTTTAAATTGTAATCTATTTTAAAATTTCATCAATGAATTTTTTTATTCCTGAATTATATCTAAAATGACATTTTAGATCAAAATATATTATACTAGCGAATACCCGGCATGCGTTGCAATGCCACACCTATTGATTGATTTGTTATGTGTGAAGATGCATCCAAGATCGGGCATTGCGTTGCTTGGCGGGTACTCGCTGATGAATTATTGATTTGTTTATTTATTGATTTGATGGTTGCTTAGCAACACGCGCTTAGAAAGAAAGCTACACGATGTGTTGCTGTGGGGCTGAGAGGTAAGGATGCGTGCGCTCTCCCTCATTTCGTATAGCGACTGGCGAGCCGCCGAGCACGGCCTACCGCCAAGCCGAACGCGGCCGAACGCGGCCGAACGCGGCCGAACGGACAAAAATCGCGACAAAAAAACAAACGAACAAATATCCAGACGCGAAACATTGATTTTTATATATATAGATAAAATATATTTTTGTTAAGGTTACTTGCGAAACACATTATAATAGGTTTGCATTGTATTGATCATAAAAACGACAGACCAAGGTTAGATCCTATAAATCTTATTATAAACGTTTGAGTTCAAATCCAGATTAACGAGAAAAATTCACCGTAACAATGGTTTTAAAAAAAAATGGAAATTGAAAGCATTCATGATTGAGCCAATTGAAAATTGAGCCAAACTGAAAAACAAATCCGAAATCCACTATAAGTTCAATAATAACTTTTATCTTTTTTGCTTCTGTTTAAGCATCGCCTTCGAAGTTCATCCCATCGCATGGTGTTCGATACAAACACATTTTTTTTCTGAATCACCTTCCACAAAACCATAAACCCAAATATGAGCAAATAGATATTTATATCGAAGACGAGGCGCATCGTCAACAAAGGACGTGAGCAGCATAATTTGCACTGAACTTTTTGGAAGGCTCCCATAGAGTAGTCAATATCACTTTGACACCATATCGAGAGCCATAGCCATGAGAAACTAATGCGTTTCCCTTGTCTGCTCCCATTACCATCTATCCACAAAGGTGGGATACAACGATATTTTGCCCGAAGGTGCCAGTTGGCTGTGAACGTGACGATAAAAGTGTAGCTCCACAGGGACCACATTTGCGGAACCACTGAACCACAACGTGTGTAATGAATTCTCTTTGCACTGCTTATCAACGCTCCGATTTTTTTCTACGACTTCATTGATAAAATTACAATGGATATGACTTATCAGCCAGATCAAATGTTAACATCGTTACCACCTTTAATGCCAAACCGCTGATAAAAATGTTTATTTATTTATAAGTTGCAGGAAATTTATAGCTCCAACAAAAAACAAACGTAAATATTTTCAAAGGAAGTCAAGTTCCGTTTCAATTGATTATTTTTGTCAGTTTAAGCATATCAAAACATTAATCACTTTTCTCTGAGAACCGCGCAGCATGAGTGTAGCTCGTATATCAATAAATGAACCTTTACACTGTTGATAGCACACAATATTCGTTCATTTCCTCGGGTTAACAGGAACAACATACGTGTGGGTCTTCTTACTTACTCTTCGCCGAATCGCACCGAAATTAGGTCATGAAACATATCACTCAATAAGTTCGTAGGATTCGCCAGGATGATGTGGAGGATGTGCCAACGTATACAAACATATTTCAACCCACGCATTCTGGGACAGAAATATTATTCAATGCTCTTTGTGTGCATGGCTAAACAATATTAGGAATTAGATATGCTTGTTAATGAAATTCGGCTGAAAATTATGGAAAAAAAGTTTCGATTGTGTGAGATGATAAAAGCTTATTATAGCTAGAATCAATCGCACTTGAAATAAAATATAATATCACAATATATCTTTTATGTATGCACTAATAATTTATTACCGGAGGTAAAATTTTTATCACGTAGCGATAAAAACCAAACCAAATTGTATTATTACTGGAAGTATATGTTAAGCATATTTTTATTTGGATAACAACTGATAAAATAAAAAAGAATAAAACATTGTGGCAATGTTTTATCATTTTTGAATAACGCATTAAACACTTCTTTTGTGGGCCTCCGTGGCGCAATTGGCTAGCGCGTTCGGCTGTTAACCGAAAGGTTGGTGGTTCGAGCCCACCCGGGGGCGATTTTTTTAAAAAGTCAAATGTGATTACATTATTTTTGCATAAAATTGATCAAACAATATTGTAAATATTTTTTTAATGTAGCGTATAGATTATAATTCCTTTTTTTTGTCTTCCTTGGAAAAAAGACGAAACAGTAATTCGATAGATTTGGCCACGGGAAGGCGTTTTCTTCCCGCCGCTTCGCAATCTCGTAGCTGTCCTTTCTCTCGGCCATAATAAAGACTGATAAAATAACTCATATTTCCGTTTTTGCCTGATCATCTTGTTTCATCCCAGGGGATCTCTATACAAACGAATATTTTATATCTGTTAGTGCTCGTCCATCCTAAAACATTAGCGGGAATGAAAACACAACTATTTTTGAAGCCTAAAACATCAACACCCATTATAAAAAGTCCATTCTTTTAATGCTTATTTCATTTGTAATCATGATAGTTGTATATATCTATAGATGATATCGACGATATTTGACGAATTGCAAAAATTAATGACTGTACACTTACGATACTACTTGAGATTTTAACCAGTGTTCACTATCTAAATTACGCCATAATGCCAAATATATGAATCATTATTATCTTCGAATATCAGATGTATTTCTTTTTACAATCAATTTCATTAACTATTTTATCTGCTTATATATTGCCAATTTAACCCGTTCCTCGCCTCTTTCTATTTAATGTAATTAGTACATGTAAATATAAAATAGACAGAATATAAAAAATATATGTTTATATATAACATATAAAGACAACTAAAACAATTCAAACACATATGAGGTGATTTTGGACAATTATGATAATATCTTGCGACCCTTTTTATATATTTTTTCGCTTCCTGGAGATCGAGAATTTGTCAGTCAGTCAAACAGTCTCCAAAAAGCGAATCTAGCGTCTCACTGTTACGTATTTCTATAAGGATTTACCAATGTTAGCTTTACGAACTTTTTCTATAATGTTTTCCAGGTGACAACTGTCTAAATATCTTTCAAGATCGACAACGAAACTTGCATTTCTACCCTTGTCTGTTCGCACTTGTTTATCTTTACTTTTTTGTTAATTTGACTAATGGCAGAGTCAAGTTTTTCCGGGACAATATTACCAAAGAGACTTCGAGAAGTATCAGGAAATTATTCGTAAAGATCGTGAAGCGTCACATGGTGATCTTTACACACTTCTTCAATTTTTTGCACAAATTTGAGCACATCTAACCTAACCTTACTCATTTCATGATATGTTGTCAATTGATCACATCACTTATATAAACTTCCACGAGCTTCCGATGATGACAATTTAAAGGTGGTATTATTCTGCAAAGTCAAAAACGGATGACATCCCTAGACAAAGAAACCCAGTAGTGTCAGATCTGGAGACTGTGCGAACCACGAAATAAGGAACGTCCCCTGGCAAAAAAAAACCACTGGTGTCAGGTCTAGAGACGTGCGAGCCACGGAATAGGGCTGCCAAAAAAATTAATTTACACGACAGACATTCCCAAAAAGAAATATTATATACCGATATCTATACCTGTATATAGGTATAGATATCGGTAAATATACAATGTCTCTCATATGTGGCTCTTTTGTTCGCGCCGAATCAGACACTACCAGGGAATGCAATCCCGGGATCCCGAATCCCAGAATCCCGGGATCCCGGACAGTTTTAAGTGCTATTGAATCCCGGAACTAGTAAACGTAGTCTCGAAAAATTCGGGATTGAAATTTGTATCTAACAGAAATCATACACCTCACCAGCACGATGAAGGCTACTAAATCGAGACATTTCCGCCGAAATCTGGACGCTTGGAAACAGTGGCGTAACTACTAATTGGCGAGCTTAGGCGACGCCTAGGGGCAGTGATTGTCTAATCTATATTTACATATATACAGTACATATATGTTTTTCCAATTGTTATATTAACTTTTCCCTACCGATGATGTATTTACTACACAGCGACTCTAATAATGGGAATATCGATATGAAATATAATAGATACGGAGTTCAAAATTTTTATATTCCTCCGTAATATAGTTATGAATCACATCAAAATATTATAGTGTATAAGTATTCATTTGCAGCGATGGAAATAAATAATTTGTCGGGAAATCGGGAATTTTGCGAGTTTTAGTCCGTGTCTCAGCAGGTCACATTGATGGTGCTATACAAAAATTATCTATTTTTGAATTGTATTTTTATCTTTTCTTGGATAAAAAACAATCCTTTTGCCTTCAAGTTATTTTTATATCAAAAAAATGGACTTATTAGTCCATTTTGATCAAATTTATTAAACTCTTGAAAATCCCGATCCCTGGATCCCGGGACTGATCCCGGGATGGTCTAATGCAATCCCGAAATCCCGGGATCGAATTTTAGTCACTACACGTATGTTGCACAATTTTGTAGGTTAAAGACTTGATGCATTTTTTTAAGTAACGGGGATTAAACATTTAAGATTTAACAAAATAATTTATTCAATAATCAACATTATATACAACATCAAAGATCACAAAAACAATACAATTTTAAAAGATTATCATCAATACAATGGCTTTGATTCCCATATTGATTGAGTCGACTGACGGTTCCTGTCATCATCCATTCGCTAGATTTATTTCTTGCCGTGGCTTCGAAAATACCATTGCCCGGTTTAGTTTCGAATGTTACAGTATAATCGCATACAAATGATGATTTTTTGCTTATATCAAGAATCTTGGACGGTTCATAAATGTCTGCTTCGACTATATTTTTCAAGCTCAACTTTGAACATTGAGTGTGATTCTTCAGCAGGTTATTAATATGTTCCAAAACGAATTCGGTCACGCTTTTTACCATTTTGTCATCAACGCTGAGCGATCTTTCTTCGTGGCAAGTACACCAATGAGCGGTTATTCCAGCCGCTTCACAAGTTCTATTCCCATTTATGGGTAGAAACAAACTAATACCGCGATCATTGTTATAGGAACTATTTGCAGATCTTTTTATTATGCTTTCATTTTCGATTTGATCCAACGCCGTCAAATCCAAAAGGGTTGCATGTATATCAAAAGGGGTGGTCAATCTCATAGTGTTGGTCATCATATTATAAACGGCCATTCTGTACTTTTGTTTAAATTTTTCAGGCAATACAATAAAGAAAAAGGGCAATCGTTCCTCTAAGCGCCCTTGATGCGTCTGTCGAATTTCACCCCAACGCATTCCATGATCGCTCAGGAACATAAGTATCGTATTCTCCAAGTAACCACCATCGTGTAATTTATTCAAATAATTGTAATAACTGGCATCCATCCTCTGCGGTAGTTCCAAACCGTCGTGGCTCATTGAAGTTTCCCAGAAGAATCCAAAAAATATTTTTTGAGAGAGCGTTTGAACAAATTTATAAGCATAATTCAATAAAACATCGAACGTCATTCTGGCCCCTAAACAAACATGGGAATTCACCCGATTATGACCAATCTCTTTTTCAGCCGTACGTTCAAATGTCCTGTAATAATAATCAGTCGGCGTTTTAGCGAACCCACGCTTTAAGTAATTAAACAGGCCTATATTTGCAGCATCTTCCACAAATGCAGTTAAAAATCCTTCCTTCTTGAAATCCTTCCAAACGATCGGACAATTGTCGAATCGTTTCCCAGAAACGCACAACGATTCTAGCTCTGTAGTGCTGTAACCAGTCAACAATGGAACCAAATTGGGATAAGTGTTATCGCCCACCTTATTGTATCCCCTCAAATCGATTGCTTGCATTTTACGCAAAAAAGCCGCAGTCTTCGGCATCGTTCTGAATAAATTCAGACGAGATACCGAATCGATTCCCAGCATGAGGACATTAAATTTATCTTGAGATTCGGAAACTCTTTTCTCCGTCGAATTTTCTTTCAACGGAACGAACGCATGAAAGTCTTTATACACGAGCGTTCCATTGTAGTTACAATCGACCATGACAAATTCATCCTCGATATGAGCCACCATTGAAAAATCAATACATTTCCCTTTAAATTTATATCGATCGTCCCCATTATCGAGCGCAAAATTTTGTCGATAAAATGGTCTATAACAACATTTAAAGAAGGATTCGTCTGTTATGTTATAGTTCTTAAAATATTTGTTTTCCACCCATATGCTTGTAAGATTAGATTCGATTAATGCAGGGCCTTTTTCTGACGCGCAATCTAATGCACTGGCGTTTTTAATGTATTCCAAAATCGATTTATCGAAGGGATGAAACGCTGGAATCTTACAGCCCTTGGTTTTGATAAAATAAATATGCTTGATGGCATCGTTTTCGCTTTTGTTCAATGGCATGTCAAATTCGATGTAGCGTTTTTCCAACTGATTTGATGTAGTTTCGAAGTTAACATAAAGAGAAAGCGCCGATGCAATGGTCAAAAATGAAATAAACGCGTACAGATTTCGCTTCAGTTTAACGGAAAACGATGTATTTCTCTCCAACGGTTGATATTTTACATCTCTAAAATGATTTACAATGTTTCAGATTAAGTGCAATACAATATATTTGTAAAGAATATGATAAAATAGACCTACTAACTTGTATTTTGCCGGTGTTTCTTTCTGTGCGAAACTCATTTTTATTCAAGTGTTTTTCATTCGGTTGATATTCGAATAATTTACTGTCAACTTCATGCTAAAAAAACAATTTTAATCAGTATTTTACATACATATGTTCGAATCTGCGATGAAAAAATTTTAGCCCTGAACTGATATCGTGGGTCAAAAATAATCGGTTCTTATTCTGCAGTGCAGCGTTGTGGCTCCTGTAGGAACTGAGGTATGTAGCCAGCTGGGTCAATTTTGACCCACGATATCATATTGTCACAAACAGCGGCAAACCAGAAATTATTCGATTTTATAATAGTACTTAAAGTGGAATTGATTCTTTGAACCAAAAATGCGCAAATTTCTCGGTATCCATGTGTAATTTTTTCAAAATATTGAATATTTGTTTATCTGATGGGTTTGTACTGAAAAACGACTGAATATGAACAAATATGTTAGAAAAATAGGTTTAGACCTGGTGACACCATTTATACTACATCGTGAAACAGACAATGCAATTTTTTCCATCAATTTAAAGAGAAAAATTAATAATTTTTTTGGAGAAAATACATGGACAACCGGAAAATCAGTTACAGGATGAAGAACCAGTTTGGGTGTCTTTTGTCGTTGTTGCTACTATTGTACTGATTACCTGTTTGCAGACCTAAAAGGAATGCTCAAGGGAAAGAGATTTGGCTCCAATGAAGAAGTTATTGCCGAAACAGAAGCCTATTTTGAGGCTAAAGATAAATCGTTTTCCACAAAAAAGATATTGAAATGTTTCATAAGTGGTAAAATAAATATATCACTCTTGAAGGACTTTGTTGATGAATAAAATCAGATTTTGCTTAAAAGTTGTAGTTCTTCCTACAAACTTATTGAGTGATGATTCTTGGATCAAATTCATGGATTATTTTGTGAAAACAATTTTTTTCTGTCACGAAAACGTGTTTCGGTATGTAAATTACCCTCAAAAATCTGCAAACATTTAATCAATTTTTCAATCTTTCTGTTATATTAATATAAAAAAACAGGAACTCTCAAACTTTTCCTACAACAACAAAAGGCCATGAGTTTGCCTTTGTTGCTAAAAACATCGGAAATAAATAAATCCTATTTTTTTTTAGTTAAGTACATCTTAAGGAAATTAAAAAAATAAACGTACTTGAGTGTTAACCAAAAAAATAATAATTGTATTGTAAATGCCTACAGACTTTTTGGGGCTAATGCATATTTGAAAAAAAAAAAAACATACCAAAAATACACCAATTAAATCACCAAAAACTTAAACGAAATCATTTAAGATATTTTTGGGATTTAATAAATCAGATAATCAAAAATACACTTTATAAAAAAAAAACATACCAGTTGGATAGATAGATAGACGTTAGAGTCAAGCTATTCTAATCTTTGATAAATCCATTTCATATACAATAAATTGACTATTCACATTGATTGTAAAAAAATCATACATGTCGTTTTAAATCAACTTCCACTGCATCAATGACCTTATCTCTTTAAAACGAAAACTCCAGATAATATTTGATAATCCATAATCGTATCGCAATGCAGAAATATTAAATAATACTAGATATGAAACTTCGTTAGAAGAAAAGATGTCTAAAAAAGGAAGAAATCTTGACATAATGCTTAGAAGATTCTATTGGATTAAAAACTATCAGTGTTACAGAACAAATTAATAATCAATACCCAGATACTTGAGGCAGAAAGGTGCTATGCTACTTAGCCGTGGGACTGTTTTAAAGCAACCAATATAAAAACATTCCAAAACAATGTACACTTATCCCTCGACTTACGCGGTATCCATTTTACGCGATTTCACTTTTACGCGGTCAGAAAAAAATACAAATTTAAAAAAATCAAACAAGCTTTTTATGGCATGCGTCACACAAACACGTATATTGCATCAGATTACTCCCATTTCTAGGACCAGACGTCTGTAAAAATTTACAAAGAAATACAGCACAAAAATTAGTTGATTGAAAAAATTAGTGATTTCGAGCCAACCAAAAAGAAAAATATGGTTGAATTAGAATACAGCAGTGAAGAGGTGGATTAACAAAATTATCAACGAAATATTTTTTTGTTTAGGAATTATCTTCGATTCTAAACTAAATTAAAAATCTCCCAAGATATAAATCGCGAAAAGGACAAGACTATCATTCCATCTAAGAGCTTAAAAAAGGCAAAATATATGCTTGAAACAAACTGCTGGCCCTTCCCATGGTATCAGAGAAAATATCAAGTTTATAGGAAAATGAATAACTCCATCTTAAAATCAAATTTTTTGAGCAATTTCTTGGATCCCTTGAATCACGCGGTAAATCTTAAACTTTTTGGGGTATTTTTGAAATAAATAAATAGCCAATAACACAACACAATAAAAAATAAACTTACTACGCACAGAATAACGGCAAAAATTAACTCCTCTTTGACGGTTTATTTAAATTGATCATAAAATAATACAAAAACGAACTCTCGACTGACTCGGAGAATCTTCAACTCAAGACAAGCTTTAAACTGACATAGGCTCTCCGCACCTCTTTTTTTAGCGGCTTAATGTTTTATTAATTAAGCTATATGAAACACTCTTATCATATCGGGTCCTTTTTCGCAATCTTATACTCATCATAATATCTGCCTCATATAACAAGCTTTCTTAAACTCCATTATTCAGCTATTTTGAGAACCAAAGTAATTAAAACATGAGACCAGACGTTTGTTTTGATAGTTAATACACAAGCATTATCCTTGTCGCTCTGAATAGTTTTGTTTCGTTAATCTTGACTGGTGCTTGCATAACACCTCGTGTACCGTTCAGGAATGGCGTGGCTCGTACATCGATAGCAAGATCGTGCTGTAAAGATACCCCTACACGTCCAAATATTTTCAAATATTACAAAAAGCGATGCATAGCGCTATATTTCTATAAAGGAATACAATATTTGAACGGTTTCTTTTTCATAGAGTATAAAATAGAGAATCATCACATCTATCATCAATATATGACGATAAAATAAAAATTATAGTGTAATTTGTCCGTATTCGATTCAAAATCATCAAGTATGGGATTTTCTTAGAATCAAATTAAAATTCAGCCTGGAACCATATTTGAAACGATATTACGGGGCCCAACAATATCAATAGTGTTAAGGTTCATTTATTGAAATACAAGCTTTATTCACACTGCGCGGTACTGACAGGCATTGGACTCAATAAGGGTAAATAAAATATATCTTTTTGATAAAACAATAAGGGAAAGGCTATTTTTACACCAGAAAATCATAGATTTATGTGGGTCACACAATTTCAAATCGGAAAAAAATGATTTACCTTAGATTGTAATGATTTCATTCACACCGAGATAATTCTTAACTCAAGAATTAATTTTGTTGAATTACACTATGTGATCGCTATATTGAGCTTTCTCAAATTCTCAAATTTTGCTCCCATGATCCAAATATACTTAAGTGACGATTTAGAGTAAAAATCCAGAATTGGCTTCCAAATGTGAACATGCGCGGCAACGTATAAAACACTCAACGTCTATTGTGGTGTAAACATACTAGTGAAATCATTTATAAAACCACACATAACGGAAGAACAATGTATTTTAAATCAATGTAAACTTTGATAAACATGAATGATTAGGGCAGTGATAGATTTACATGTAGGCATAGAAGGCTCGCACCTCGGGCTTCAAATATTTTTTGATCCATCGCAATTTAAGAAATTGGTCAAATAATATGGTCATCCTTCGAAATACACGGTTTTACTTTTACGCGACATGTAAAAATCGGGCTTAAAATCAGTGCTTCGTTCCAAAAAATAAAGGTTTTATCGGTTTTCAGTTTTGCTCCGGGTGATTAATTTGTGATTTTTTAAACGTTTTAATTCGTATCAAAAACTTATTATCTAGCATAATTTAGAACATTTTAAATGCATCACTATTTTGCACTTTTAACACTATTGCCATCCGATCAGAAAATCACAACGGAATAAACTATACATTAACAATTCGATTATTTTTCTTGTAATGAATAATAAATAATAGCATCGCTATATTCATATATTTATACTGGAATATTGGTGGCAAGTTCGCCTCACTAAAACACTATCTCCTATTCGCCATATGGTACAATTGTTTTAACATTAGAATAAAAAATACTATCATGCTGTAATAACACTTTATGACAATTTGACGACTACTTAAATCTATCTATTATCAGGGTTGACTTTATCAATAGTACTCATTTTATGGAATATTTTAATAGCAGAGTTTTTGAAATTTGTCCGAGTGTTGTTTGGATATTTGTTGATATGCTTTAATCGGCTCAGTTATCTGATCGCATTAATTTTTATCAAAAAAAAAAATAAAAAAGAAGCATATTTTCATAATTTCGAACAAAAATGGGTGCTCAATAACAATAATACAAAATAAAGCATAAGAAAACAATATTTAGCCTCAAAAGGAGTACTGTCGGAGCCGCTGCGACCCCCTCCACTTATTTAGAAAGAGCACTCTTGTGCATTAAGCTCGGAGATAGAAAGAGACAGAGAGAGAACGTAGCGCAGTTCGGGAGACAGAGACGGAGAGCTTTTCCGCATAAATGGCACGATTGTACAGATTAATCCCCTCTTCTAGTTCTTTCTTTCGCATGACTTCATTAGCGAAATTCGTCCACGTTTCCCAGTTTTCTTTCATTTTGGTAATTGAGATGACCATGTTGGGTATAGTTGGGGTTTCTCCATGAGCTATACCAACCAGGGATGATAACATGAGCATCACCAAGGTAAGCGAGCCTTTTTGCTCGAAATATCGAAAAGAGATAAATCTTTCTTCTCCAAATAAGAATTAACTCGATCCTATACCCATTTGATTACTATTAACAAACATCTTAACAAGGCTCGTTTGAATCTCAAAAACTCTATGCGTAGTTATATTTTTAAATTACATTTATCATCCGCAATTTCCCACGTAGCGTTTTGCCGATTCACATTTGATTTATTCGTTACATATATCTTTCCCAATTTCGGGCATTAGGGGGGGGGATTAAATGCCAAAACCTTTCCACTGGAAGCGCAAGGAGGGGTCCTCGGAAGACCCCGGCTCGTAGTTTTGGCATGAAACACCGTCCACACGGATGAAAGTCAAATTGGTGAAAAGGGTCACTCATTTTGCGGGCCGATGGACCAGCCCGGGGCGTTTCGTGGCACGTACGCACATTTATATTATATCCAAACAACATTTCATTTGTGTAAAAATGAATAATTCAAACGGTCCGTAGGCATGACCCGTGCGAGTCGGGATAGGTAAGCCTCCAGATAAGCTTATTTGTATGTCCTGAGAACTTTGTTTACCCCCTGGCATAATGATTTGTAAATTCATCGCCTGGGAAGGTCCATTTTATGAGAATGAGCTGAGAATATTACTTACTATCACCACTATATTTTATTCAACCGGTTTTTATTAAGTCATGGTTTATGTAAGTTCGTACACAGTTTTCACTCGAACGCTCTATTCTAATTCATTAAAAGATAAAATGGAAGCTCTCTTCTCGAAAAAATAGATTTATATTCAATTTAATCAATCAACTTTCATTTGGCAAGATAAATATTGTCTTAAAAAATCTGTTTCTGCTACCGCACGCACCAACTAAATGCTCCACGTTCATATCCTGCCCTACTATAAATAACGATAACTTCTACACACTCTTTATTACAACTGATTTAAACTAATTGGAGTGGGTGTTTTACTCTACTTTACCCACCCAACGATGTAGAGTAGAAGTGGGCGAGAGCAGTCTTGTTGGCTTCCTCAGCGAACGCTGCTGAGGTAGCCCAGTTAACATGAGTTGGGTGTGCTGTGTTTACCCAGAATGCTTAACTGTTGAATCTGTACAAAAGGCGACACCACTATCTTTAACAGCCCATGAGACACAGGGGAGAACAACTCTTGCTGCTCAAACGGCGTCTTGTCTCCATAGCTAGGTACTTCGAATAACCAAAACCGATACAAGTACAAATAGGGAAGGGAGAACCTCTGCAGTTTATCAACTGTTGCAGACCCTTCGAACTGAGGTTGGACTCGTGGTGGTAATAACCTCGCGGTAGTTCCTAATTTTATCCGTGTACCTTCGGCTGCACGTAGTCTGAAGTCCACACACATAATGAGTACTCCAGTGCTATAAGAAGTGTTCAGGATAGAGAAAGTGTGTCAGTACCGGTATAACAAATATATATTGAAAATCAGCCCCTCTCCTTCTTTTTTTAAGTCGTGGCAATATCCGGGACAAATTATAAGCTAAAATGAGTAGTTGGTTAGGAAACACTATGATAAAAATCGATTTACTAGTTCATATGTCTCTCTAAGACAAAGACCATCCCGCGTGTTGCTGTGTGGTCTGACCTGGGTGTTCCCGAACTAACCACACAGAATGGCTTCCATTTGATTTTGTATGACAAAGGAGCCGAAACACCATTAGAAATGCCAACTTCAGACTAACGTGCACTCGAAGGTACGCTGGGATCCCCCCCCCCCCTCTGGGATTTTATGTGTATGCACCGTAAAACATCCACCCGAAGGCACCAAGTCATAAGGTTCAATCAGGAGGTGATGGACATGTACGGAAAAACTTCCATCGTTAGCTCCGTCATTGAGAAGATTGACTACGCAGTAGACAGAATCTCTTAAACCATCTTCGGATCGACGATGAAGCGAACCAAAAAACAGTTAGTCTGAACATTATTACTGACATTTCGATAATAATTATAACTGCATGATCTTGTAAAATCCATCAATCGAAATGTATACAATGAAGGTTTCCTTCGTTTAGATTACTTTTTTAACGCCAGATAAGTATTAAAATACAAATCAATTTAACCACTCGGCATTGATCCCTACTCTCTTCAGAATCTGTAACTAGCTCTTTTTTTATCATCTTCTCATTTTTATTGTGAACAGACCACATAGGCCATTCGTATCGCCATACAAAGGTGCTGATCACACCTAGAACCTTCCATCCTACTTAATACCATAATAAAAATGCATAAAACAATTCAAACATTAAATGATAAAAATATTTTTAAAAAATCAAAAATCAACCATCAATAAACGGATTTAAAAATACAACAATAATCCATTCATAATACAAACTCAATGTCACTTATTTTACAGTCATTATTTTCATTAGCTTTATCTAAAATCCGGCATTTAGACTCATTTTTATATTATCATAATTGCAATGTGTTGTTTGATAAACTTAAGGTATTTTTAAGCCAACCACGCCCGTTACAATAAACCTGATTAAATCGCGGAATACAACAAACATCGTGCACACATTGGCAAAATAACATAAAATTAATAAAATAATGACAAAATCAAGCAGTATATCCTTTAAAAAATGCGTAAGACTCTATAACTTTTTTCCATTTGTTAACAGAAATTATTAATTAGAAGACAAAGCTGTGTATTGTGCAATCTATATATATAAAAATCAATGTGTGTCTGTCCGGCTGTCCAAAATTTGCTAAGGTAAACAAAGCCTTTTGTCAACTATGCCGAAAGGCGATAATGCTATCAATCTAATGTCTATTCAAGCGCTCGGCTGCGTTAGCCAAAGCCGCGCTGGACGGCTGGCGCGTCTTGGTGCTCGGCGGCTCGCCAGTCGCTATACGAAGTGAGGGAGACCGCACGCATCCTACCCTCTCACTCCCACATCAATACATCGCGTAGCTTTCCATCTAAGCGCTTGTTGCTAAGCAACCACATCCAAATCAATAAATAAACAAATCAATCATTCATGTATTCTAAAAGCGAGTTGGATGCATCTTCACACATAACAAATCAATCAATAGCCAAATAAACTCCAGGGTTCAACACGATATGAGGTGCAAATATATTTGAATTGGATATTTAAACACTGAAAATTGGCGTGCCTATAATTCTTCTCTGAAACAGAAATCCGCCATGACATGCAGCAACTGTACCAGGTTTTTAGTGAAAAAAAAGATGAATAATATCATCGGAGCTACAGTTTGAAATGAAAAATTTCAAAAGAGGTTGTGACCCAACGATTCCGACTGATATAATGTTCGAATTGAAACGTGTGCAATTTTCGGTATGAGCATTAACAAAGAATAGAAACACACAAGGTATGCGTGCATGCTTCTCACATAGACAGCTGTATGCGGGCTGCTCACGCTCAAATCATTTATTACCAGACGGTGCACACCATCCGGAAAAATATTTTGAATCTAAAAGTATTTCATTAGCACGACATAAGCATAATCTTTGGGATGAATCTACCACGAAGCGACGGCAATGCATAGCTCAACATATCACTGGACGGAGGATGCTCACAAGGAGCATTACCAAGGCGCCGGCAGCTATTCCGCGTCCATGAGTCCGACAAGAGACTCGAAATATCGAAAAGATATATTCATTCCAATACACTTTAAGTGTGGCATTGCAACGCATGCCGGGTATTCACTAATATTAATATAAAAACAGAAACCCTCAAACTAAAATTCATATAACCTGCCATTTATCAAAGGATCGTGCAAGTATCATAAATTTTCATTATCGTTTATTTAATGTCAAATGGATAAGCGATCGTGTAGGTTATTTATCACTAATTGCTGAATTTTATAGGAGTTGATAAAATATTTTGATAAGTTCATTATTATGGTGTACTGATGCTCGGAGAATGGTTTGTTGAAGTTAAATATTACTGAAAATTTAGAATAAAACAACATACCTTTTGATAATACACATGGGAAATGAATGAGATTGTACACCGTTTCGATTAAGAAAAAAGTTATTCTACCGTTGCAGCTATCAAAATAGCATTCAGATTCAGTACGAGTAAGAATAGAATATTATTTTCAATTGGTGGATTTATCACATTTCGTTAAAAAATATATTTGGTTAAATTGAGATGGTTATGTATTCATCTTACTCCATTGATTAGTAATCGCGCATATATGCGCGTTCAGACTTGTTACCTACACAACACATTCATAACTTGATGCAACGCCATCATCTAAATCTAAGACGGCTATATTGAATGAATTTATAAAACACAAGTAGTTTTTTGGTTTTAATTGCAATTGAGAATGTATCGTGTGTTGTTAAATTCGGATTTTCAGCCTATGACTGAAATAGTTTTTATTTTGGGATAAGCATTCCCATGTGAAAAAATCTGTTTGACGTTTATTTCAACGTCGTTCATTGCCCACCAACAATATGCGTGCATATCCACCCCCTTGCGAACGGGCTACTCCGTCATTATAGCAAATTGGGTTTATGATTCATACGCCACTTTCATCAAAGGGCTTTGTACCGGTTATCCGTGTGTGGCACAGGGCGTAATGAACATTTCCGACATTATACACCCCGAGGGTCGCTTTTAAATTTTCTACCCCTCGAAGCCTCCGGTGCAAAATTTAATGCCGCGGTGTATGGGCGCGTCCATCAATGACATACGAGACCGCTTCATTATCTAATTTTCCGTCACAGCTTTATTGCCATCGAAATGCAGCCCGGGCGCTGAAATGGAATTAATGCGACCCTGTACTCGTATGCAACGAGCCTCCGACCAAAAACAATAAATCTCCTCAAACATTTTCCAATTCTCCCGCTGCAATACCGTTAAGCCTGGATGCAATAAGCAATACGAGTTGAAATCATAAACAGTGTGCAATTTTGCCAAAATTGCTATTTAATTAATGGAAAAACATAGCATCACCATCAAATTATAGCCACAAGTAGTGCGCTCAGTTCCAACCCTTGACTCTTCAGTGCTCTGGACAAACGGTAATTTGATGATTCCCTTACTCCACATGTGGTGTACATCAAAAAGTGCTTTAATTTTAAAATAAAATTGATACAACTCAATGCATTTTATTTAACGAACCTCCTATATTAAGAACATCATTTTTTTTTTAGCATACTTATTTTGTAGAGTTCTTGTTTTGTAGAAAAACGTATACTTGTTGTTCATTATATACATTGATAGCATTGACTTTAGTCTATATTCAGCATTCAAAATATACAACATTAAGCTCGTTATATGCTTGTAAAGCTCATCAAGATTCCTCTCAATGTTTCGTTGGACCGATAAATTCTTAATTAAAACATTTCTAAAACAATTTGAAAGTGATAAAGATAAAGAAGTTGCTTCATTTCATACATATATACATTCTTCCCTTTCATTACCTATTGATTTAACGCTTATCTAATGTTTTTCTGGTATTTTTGTAAGCTTTCCGAAGATGGAAGATGCCTTTTCTGATCACAATACAAAAGTAGGGGAAAGACGACTGATGATCAGACACTCACGCTTCCGAGGCATTTATCTCACATCGGACCGCCATACTAAACAGCGAAAATCTCCAATAAAAGCAGTTCGAAAACCGGCATCGAGAGGAAAAACTTCGCGAGAAACTTTTCTCACCCCGTCCCGTTTTCCCCGAAAAAAACGTAATTTAACTGTCGAAACTATCCGACGAAATTTTATATAACGGCCGGTTGAGTGTTTTCGCCAGGGGTAGGTATAATAAACAGACAACTTTACCTAAAGTTTTGAGTTTCCTCCTTTTTTCGAAGCGTTATCCCTCAAAAATGAAACGCATATTTCCGTCATGGCGGAGGGGCTCTTTATTTTTTTACTCCTTTGTATTTTGAGGGATATATCTCCCCGGTTTGCCCCTGGGAAAACAAGGGTTATAATACGTATGAAAGTAGAGGCGCCAATAATTAATGAGCTGGTTGTTCTACACTAGAAATTTGTTTTTCTACGAGACGCTTGTTTTTACGATTTTATTACTATATTTTTACTATTTTCAAACAATATCTCAAATTTCGAATAATGTAATATCGCTTATTTCCATGAATAATTAGATAATATAAGAAATACTTAAAATCCTGAGCTTCAAAGTGCCAGTTAAATCTTAGGATCCGACCAATCGTCTTGGCCGCAGGAGGACCTAATCTTCCCGCGATCGGCTTGGTGAAATAATGAAGAGCCTCAATCGTATTTTCTTCGCCTCCTTATCCCTACTATGTGAAACTCTTCTATAAACGGTCTCAAAGAGGTCATCAGTTTGGAATCGTAAACTCCAAGACTGGTTACGGTTTCGCGGCGGCGCTCGGTGCCTTTTGAGAAGCCCAATATATTTTTAGAAAAAACTTTGACGTAGAACTACATAGCAAGCGGACCGAAATGTGTTATAATCCTTATATTTACCGATCGTGGTTATCATATATATAATGCAAAAATATACCTTTCAAATATACACTTATTGACCAAACTCTAGCAATTTTTTTTTTCATATAGACAAGTACATTTAAATCACTATGCTATGAGTTACAATGCTTTTGAGCAACTGCACAGCTGAATCAATTGCATATAGGACTTGCGATACGAATACGTTTAAAAAAACATCCCGATAAGAATAACAAAAAACTGCGTAAATAAACGGCTGCGTTTCAATCATAAAATGAAAATATTTTCTTATGGATGTTTTCAATTTCTAAGTATCGATAACAACTTTACTGAGGGAATTAAAAAATGGATGAGTGGTTTTTTCGACAGTCAATTTAGGTCGACTAAGAAAATTGTTAGCTGAAAGGTGTATGTTTCTTATCACTCGATATATTTGATTTGAGCTCCAGGTATCAACTGAAACTTTAAATTGCTCTTTGGAACTCAAGGCACTCAGATTTGGCCGCCTTACCCTTGTAATGGGAGATATAAATAAAATAAATGAACACACTTCCTTTCAGCGATAAGTCCTTTAAACTTTCTTTTCAAAATTGAAAGAAAATAGCCGAGTTTCTCTTCGCAAACTTTACTAGAGATAAAATAAAATTTTAAATGATCAACGGCATTCGCAAGATAATCAAAATTTAATAAATATCAATAGATAAGCTCATCATTCACCTACTTATTGCCTTATGTGCCTAAAATCAATAAAATGTAGAGATACAGCAAATGAGTGCCGGATGAACTATGTGAAACAATCGAATGATAAAAGATAAAAATCAATGCTATTTTCAATTGGTTTATGCGTGTTTAATCTTTATTATATCTCGAAATTCACAAAAAAAATGCTTATGTAACGTAGATTGGGGGTACTCAAGCTGTGCCTCATCTAACGGACTGATACGCTCAACGTTATATTAGTCCGTTTGCTATTGGATAGTCAAGTGGGACAAAAAGTTACTCATGGTCATGATCTTTATTTCTGCACTGAAAAAGAACCCAGCTGTGAGACAACTGAGGAGCCAATAGGAAGAAACATCTTCCCACGGTCAATACTATCGATCGACTCTTTTCTTCGCAGATAGGCGGAAAGAAGTCACTGTTAATCTCGCGAATCATCCCAAATATCATGAAATATATTATTTTGCCACGCTCTTACTAGTTGCAACGTACTACCTATCACGTGGATATTCTGGAAAGATTGATGTAAAAATTGATGAAAAGGGTAAAGGGAAGGGACTACCTGGATGCTGCATCATCGTGAGCTCCTGGCGAAACACAACGTGGCAATGCTACTGCAGCCACCCTGCAGTCTCGATTAGGTACGACCAACTATTTTTTTGTTCCCGAGGATTAAAATCTCATTTAGAGGATACCATTTTGACAGTATTGAAGCTATCCAAATAGCCGTGACGACAGCTCTGAAAGAAATTCTCGTCGAGGCCTTCGAGAGAACGTATCGGGCATGGAAGAGTCCCCAGAAAAAATATGTAGATGCTCATGGAGAGTACTTTGAAGAATATTATCATATTGTACCGATATTGTCGATACATCTTTTTAAAAAATATATATTTCATGACTTTTGGGATAAATCTCGTATATCCCACGCTACAATCCCATGTCGTAAAACGTCTTCTATCCGCCCTTTTACAACTGACATTGGCTAAACTTGAGGGGCATGGTTCGTTTCAAAAGTCTCGCAGTTGGATTTAGTCTATTTCTTGAAATCTCAACATAAACATCTGAACTGAAGGAGAATCACAATTAATCAATTAATAATATTATTACCATTAAATATTCCTCTCTCCCTTTAATTAAAATGGACGTGCACAAATCGGGCGGATAAGATATGCACACCAAGTAATTATAATAGTTGATGTGGGCGACGGTTGATATCAATCCGGAAACAAAGAACACATTTTGTATATTGATAATGATAAACCTACATTTGTTCTTATTAAATTGTATTTTATTTTATGAACGCAAATGATATGATTTTTGCATTTAAGTTTTAAATTGCCATTTATTACATAATAATATCTGTAACTTAGAACATTAAAAACATAATAATTATATTAAGAATGCATGATTTAATATTAAAGCAAGTTTAGGCAATCTGCGACAGTACGACAGCGATACACACGCCATTGACCACAAAACTTTATTTTGTTTCCGATTTCTGTCAAATGCTCCTTTCGGTGAATTATGGAGCATATTTGAAACTTAATGCTTGAAACTTAATAGTAGTCTTGAAATTTCTGTCATGAATATCAATTTTTATTGTTAGTGAAATTCTGATTTATAAATATTGCTGCTATACCATAAAATTTGAGACCCGATATTTAAGATGAAAGGGCCATACATAAAGAATGAGCTCATTGAGAAGACTCATAATAAGAGTCTCTCTCTGTCTGAAGTCTGAAATAAACGTCTTGAAGAGTTCAGCTGCCTTTTATTTATTTTCTGATCATATTTCAACTTTCAGCGTATCTTCTTTGAGGCGACAGTTAAACGGAATATGTAGTCTATCCCGACTTAAAGCATCCAGGGATAAGGAGGTCACTGGCTCCCTGATGCCCCCACACTACATAATATAAAACTCTCTTCGTTGTCCGTATTTAATTGTGGTATTTACATTAATTGTATAGTATTGACACATTGCTTGCGGAAACAAATCATCACTATTATTCGTCACCGCTAAAAGATTGCGGAAGAAGTTAATCTCTTCTCTGTAAATGTAATATTTATTTATAGGTTTCAAATATTGTTATAAATGTAGACAACGACATTTTTGCGGTAGATTGCCATTCTTCATAAAAGAAACTGTTTTTTACGTTTTTTCTTGTTAAATATGGTTTTTTTTTTAATCTGGTGTGTTTATATAATGTAAATAAACTGCAACTATAAGTCCAAAGACTCTAAAAAAATATATACTGACGATGCAGGCCAATGTGATTTTTTTTACTAAGTATGCAAAGTTTTTAGAATGAGCACTAAAAAAAGGAAAAAAATGTTCCTGCGTAGCAAACATTCCCGCATACAAAGTGTTAATCAATAATAATTTATCCACATTAATTGTTTCCCATCCAAAAATATTAATCTATTATACTCTATATGTACATGTGTAAACTTAAACATGTCCCCTAAATGCAAACTATAAATATAATTCCAGGAACATGAAGTAATATCATTGTATTCTATATAGTATACCTTTACAAGCAAAATTTTAGAAATCGTAATAATTTCTTCTAGTATTTTTGTTGACGATTATTTTTGAAATTATCATAATGAAGAACCAAAAATTAATCAAAATTTTGACTCAAACTTATTATTTTACGGCCAGTTTGTAATGAAACGCGATACAAAACACATGTATTAGGTTGGGGAATAAGTTCGTAGCGTTTTTTATATTTTTTGTTTTACAATATTTTTTGGCTTTTTAACAAAGTATATAATATTCATTCGATAGAGCTCTTTCTGTTCTACAAATCGATGTTAATCATCTTTTTAAACAATTTAATTTTTTATTATCTTTGAGTCTTAAAAATGGAATATCCAGGGAGTAAAAAACAACATTTTCGACACCTACTCTTCTTCGCTTTTCATCGAGCTCAAAAAGATACTGAAGCAGCTCGGAACATTTGCAACGTATACGGAGAAGGTGTCATAAGTGAGTCTACAGCACGGAAATGGTTTGCAATGTTCAAAAGTGACGATTTCGATGTTGACGATACGCCCCATAGCGGAAGACCTTCTGAATTCGACGAAGAGCGTCTTTAAGCACTTTTGAAAGGGGACGATCGCCAAACAAGTCGTGAATTGGCCGAAAAAATAAATTGCTATCATAAAACGATTCTCAATCATCTTCATTCGATGGGATTTGCCGAAAAATTGGGAACCTGAGTGCCTCACGGGCTTAACAAAACAACAACAACAAAAAAGAAAATCGTCTTTAAATTGCTTCTCAACATCTCCATGATGCCTGTATAACGTATCTCCTGGAATGGGTGGTTCCAGGAGATACGCCAAAGCTAAAAGTCAAGCCAGACCTCCATCAAAAGGCCATGATTTGCGTTTGATGGGACTGGGAGGGAATGTTACCTTCAATAATAAAGACGACCTTAAAACTGGATTAACAAATTCTTCGTTACCAGACCGGGCGATTTTTGGCAAAACGGCATCAACAAATTGATCGATAAGTAGGAGGAGGTAGTAAACAGCAACGGCGAATACATAATTCATTTATTTATTGTTAAAATTATTGATTTTTGTTTATATAAAAGTTTTTGATAAAAACGCTACGAACTTATTCCCCAGCCTAATATTTTGTTGAATTTAGTAGTGCTATTGAGGATAAAAAATTTAAACACTCAAATAAGCTTGGTTGGACATGGTCAATAGCATTTTCATCGCATAAGTATATTATAAGCGAGTTTGGTTCTCCAAGAATTGTCGCTAATCGCACTAGAACAGCGACGAATAATTTGTGCATCTTTTTTCTCCGGTTGTAGAATCGACCAGATTTTATGGTGAATTTTCCTTAAAAATTGACTATTTTATAATCAACTTTAGTGAAAATAAAATTATATCCCCGTTTTTGATCAAAAGGAACTGGAAAGCCTCTATCATCGCATTGTCTTTTTAGTAAGACGTCGCTTTTTATTTATTTTTATGCGCCTTAAGATTAACTACTCCCGACGTATTTAATATCGTTATTAAAAACTTCATCCCTGTCGCCTTCACTAGAATAATAATGTGATTCTTCTATGTCGGAGATATCGAGCGGCAGATCGTGGTCCCACAGGGTGTAGACCACCCTTGATTTATTCACCTCCTCTTCAGGTCCGCCTGCTTTAGACATTCACTCTATCTCAGTTGTCAGTCCGGCAGTAATATTTGCATAATCTCGTTTCGTAGCTTTTTTGCACTTATCTTCCGCTTATTAAGTTGCAGCCTGCGATACAATTATTTGGCGATAAGAAAACTGAAGAAAAATCAGGGCATTGGCAAAAAAAATGGCCACCGAAGGAATCAGGTCTCCTTCGGTAACAAATGGTTAGAGTAAACGGTGTATTTGTGGATGAAAATTGGGGAAGACACTTGTGAAGTCGTATGTAAGCCGACAAATCCTCCCTAAAAGGGATCGAGCTTTATAGCATTACTCCCAAAAGCCTCACTTGCAACTTATATATTTTAAACGAAAACATTTCTTTCCACAAGGAAACACTCCATGTTCTTGTGTACGTATAAGCTTAATCAAAGCTCCTATAAGCTTTTTTTAAACTTAAAAACAATTGTTATCGTATCAGATGAGTTTTATAATAAAATAAAAGTACTTCAGATGATCACAAAATGCTTGAAAGTTAATATGTTTAAAGCGTTTTAATATTACCTTCATATAGCCATTTGATTTATTTTCACATGTTATAGTATGGATCTCGAAACTAGTACTTAAAGATATTTAAAGACAAAATTTCACAATCATCGTCCTAATTAATCATGATTTCATATCATTTCAAATATAAAATGTCCTTAATTAAATATTCTATTGAGTAAATGATTCAGAATTGATAAATACTACAATTATACGAATTTATCCCGCCTTTGTTACAGCCCAAATGAAGCTCGCGTATAAGGATGAATAATAAGCGAAAAAAGGGGAAATGACAAAAACAGGCACGCATAAACAAGACGAGGAAATCTAGTGGAAAATTAGAACGAAAAATAAAAGGAATTATTCTGAAAATATTTCATAACCTGATATAAAAATCTCGCAAAGAATAAGCAAGATTTTGATTAAATTGTAATCTTGCCATTGGGTTTTAATATTATGACTAGCCTCTGGTTGATATACAGAGCAGCCAGAGGCTTGTTCAATGCCTAAAATTGAAAATAATATAAGAACTCTCTAGTGAAAGATGTTAGCATCGCGATTTAATTTAATTTAAGGCATTAAATTTGATTTAATTTGCATTAATTCATTACATCAACCTGCTATTTAACGACATCTCGGGTGCATGTCGTGAATGACAAGTATGAAGGAGGATTTACGATGTGCTGGGGTGGAAAAACTATGATATAGAAGTAGGAGGATGAATCCTGAATATTGACTGCTATAAGATGTCTTCTTTCCTTTATCCTCAAACTGGTCTTGGTACGTAGCATTAGTCTCTCTTATCTCTTCGTCCACCCTTCGACGCCTCTTCTTAGAAGTTACATAAAATTTTAGAAGTTACAGAAGTTAGAAGTTACATGCCAATTGCATTTGTTCAAAATCAGGTGTAGATATTGAGTTTCGGAGATTTTCTAATAAACGTTTCAGATCGAAATTAATGAATTTCTGAACATTTTCCATTGCGAGCTCTACTCAAATGTCGATATCAAAATAGAATTCTTTATTTCGAAAGGCGAGGCGGACATTTTTGTCTCCCATATTAGACCTCTCCTTCGGTGCGTAATGTGAAAATAACAGAGAAGATTAAAGCCATTTCGTTCACATTTCTTTCCACCCTTGTTCAACAACCCCCGGCGCACTTTTATTGTTTTTAAATGAAAAAAGCCATCAGCGAATACATGGACAAATTGAAGCGTACTCAATAGGTCGTTAAGATATCACAATTCTTTTATTTTTTGAGTCTTCCACGTGGCTTGATCGTTTGGAAGGATGTGTGAATTGCGAAATAGTATAAAATGATAATTATGTCCAAATTGCGCATCCATTCGGCATTCTAATGTATTTTTAATGTATTCCCTTTATTTAAGAATGCAAAACGAAATCTATCTCTGCTATGTTTAAGAGCTCGAGAGGAATACAGCAAATGTTTTGCTCTTCGACTATGTTACGTATTTTACCAAATCAGAGACTTTAAACTTATATTTGTATTCTGAATTTTAAAAAAATATTTATAAAATGTATGTGGGCATTGATATTACTACAAGCATCCGGACAGTGGGAGATCATTCATTTGAGACCAAATTAACAAACAAAAAATATCCTCATTTCTCAATATATTCTCCCTTCAGCTCGCTTTTTTCAGCGTTGTTCAACAGCTTCGATACTCTGTTTATAGTGAGAACCGTCGTGTTCCTCCAAATAAGAATCAACCGCCGACTCCACCTCTTTATTGTAGGATTACGGTCGAACCATTTTTTCAAGTTAAGAAAAAGAAAATAATCTGAAGGGTCTAAATTTGGCGAATGAGGAGCATGAGGAAGCAATTCGAACTGTAACTTATTATATTTGCTGGCTGGTGGCTTTATTGCTGAGCAAACGCGGCACCCATCTTGCGCACAGCTTTCTCATGTACAAATTTTCAGATAATATGCGACGTACAACACTTTTGAAATCCCTATCTTGTCTTGTGGATTTCTTCACTATTTCTGGCGTGATCATCTCATTTGATCGACCGCTTCGATGTTCGTCTTGGCAACTCGTATGGTCTCGTTTAAACTCTGCCACTCAATTATATTCATTTTTTTTCTTGACGTTTAAATCGAAACCCCATTTCTCATTGCCAGTCACTAAATCGCCTAGAAATGAGTTTAACCTTTTGAGGAGTGAGCAAATTTAAAATCGATGACGTCGTTGATGCCATAACCGCTTTAGACCGATTACTTTCTGTCAGCTCCTATCAGCGTAAGACAATCTTCAATTCGAGTCAGAGTCAATTGTAAATAAACACTGTTGATAGCATACAAGTCACTTCATTTCTTTACATAAGCAATACACAAAAAATCGATTAATTTGCTTCTGCCTTAGAACGAAATGATAATTAGATAAAGACTCATTTAACAAGCAGCGACGAATAAATAAACACTGTCGATAGCACAAAATATTCATTCATTTTTTTGCGAAAATAAATAACACACTTGAAATCGAAATCATTATTAGTCAATAAATTTGGGCTAATGATCTATACAATCGTGCGATGTATACGGGGAAGCTCTCCGTCTCTGTCTCCCGTACTGCGCTACGTTCTCTGTCTGTCTCCGAGCTCAATGCACAAGAATGCTCTTTCGAATAAGTGGAGGGGGGATCCCAGGCCTTGGGATAGTACTCCTTAAGGGGTTAATAATTATTTTTCTTGTAATAACCTGCTAATTTTTAGCCCTTGAGTCATGTTGTCATCCAAATTCTTTAGGTAATTGGTATTGGACTAAGATGGGATGACCATTTCTGATATTTTTTGTTGTCAGATGGACATCCCCATCTCCGATTGTCGTTAAAGGAATAAAGAGGGTGATTTTTTTTTCAGTCGACACTCACATAAAAAACTTCAAAACGCATCCTTACAACTCTACAGACTGAATGAGACTATTTTAAAGATGGCGCATCAAAAAAACGACATTAGCTATGGGCACCCCTAATATTACACAAGATGATAGCCGTCTGTTTGTTCCAGATTGATAGCATAACTTACTATATTAATATTTTTAGGGATATTAAAAAATGGTTATCTATACTCTGTTTGATATTATGTCAATGATATTGGTTTCGAGCATCCTTGCTCAAATTGTTCCAGCGTTTAATTTGTTCCTCCGTGTGATTTGATATATTATTTAGTTCGAATTATATTTTATTGAATGAAATGTTTAGTGCCACTTATCTACCCCCATAAATGCACCCCAGGATTTGAATAATTTACATTTGCTCGCTCGCAACGACTGCAATAATAGCATTGTTCGGATCTTAGCACTAATGGTTTACATAAGCGTTGTCTGATGCAATTAATTTTATTATATGGAACGAACGAAATGTATTGTTCGCTTCAATTTGCGTTAATCTTAATTTTAAAAAGTTTACTGAGCAACGTATCAAAGGAAATACCCTTTTTTGCCTTTTCCCGTTCTTTTTTCTAATGCGTGTCCAATAATTATAATTACATAAAAAAAAATGAATAAACGACACTTAAATCATGAACATACATCCTGTTGAATTTTAGAGAATCCAATCCCGGGACCCCGGACAGTTTAGAATCCCGGGATTAGTAAACATAATCCCGAAAATTCGCTCACCAACACAATGAAGGGCAGTAACTGTCTAATCTATGTATACATATAAAGAGTACATATATGTTTTTCAAATTGTTATAGTAACCATTCCCTACCGGTGATGTATTTACTACACCTCAACTCTAACAATGGGAATATCGATGTAAAATATAATAGATACAGGATTCAATTTTTTTGCATTCCTCCGTATTATAATTACGAATTAAATCAAAGTGTTATAGTATATAAGAGATTTAAATAAAGGCATACATTTTTATAGAGCATTTCAATGATTTGCATCCTTTTTTGCGTCATTTATTTGGGTTAGGAATGGAAGGATAAGACTCTAGGAATATTTGTAGTTAATAAATATACGTTGATGATTTAAATTAAATTATGTAGGTTTGGAAAAAAAATTAGACAATTGTTTCCGGTGCTTAATCATCAGCCGACATTGAAGATATTACTATGCTTCCCGTACTTAATGTGTTAATCATTTCAATAAAATTATAAAACGTAATAATTACAACCCAAAAGAACATTATTCCCGTAAGTGTTCATAAAAATGAAAACCCGTTAGCGATTTTTTTAATTTGCTATAAACAATCAATTTATTTCTATTCGTAGGCTGAGGAAAATTTAGTTATTGATTATTTACTGATATTAAATTTACCGACGTTTTGTGTTTTAGCAAACGCGTGCTTCGGGCATTACTCTCGTAATATCCATACAACGTACGATATCTTTGGAACCATATGCTTTGAAGCATATGCTGATGAGGACAATACGTTCGTACAGACGATCTACAGTCATTGCCAAACGTTTTATAAATGATATACTCTCAGCATGTATAAATTACTTCCAATGATTAATTTAATTAGTTTGTCATTATTTTTAAACGATATGACGGTAATGCAAATGGCAACCAGCTCATGCAGCGTGACGACAATACAGTTTTATCTCATTTTATGCGGTAGATATGTTCCACTGTATATCATTCAAATGACTACAACATTACGTACTCTGAAATTTTGAGACCCGATCCACACTATGGTGCCGGTAACGATTCGATCTCGCTCTCGGGTCGCGTCAAATATTCGCATACAAAAAAACGGGATTGGAACGATCCGATAGTGTGAATACTCTGATTGTTTCTTGTTTCTAGTGTGGATCGGGCCTAAAGATCGTTCCATTACATTCCAAACCGCAAAAGACTAAAGCAATCAATTAAAATAAACCTAAAATCGCATATAAAAGTTGTTTGTTCATGTTGCACATTATGTTCATGTTATAATTTCATCAATCATAAAACTTTGTGATAATGATTTTTCTATTTTTCTTATGTAGTCTGATGTGAGTCTGATATATACTTCTTGAACTAAACACGAATTTTCAATCTAACCCATAATAGTGACTGGAATACGTTAATGCAGTAGAGTACATTTCAGGATTTTCTCCCATTAAAATCAGCACGTTCATCACGAGTTGTTCAATAACTTTCGAAGAAAGTTTCTTACTATTTAATAAAAATATCAAAACTTCCTATTGAGAAGATCTTTATTAGATGGAGGTCCATGTTTAAGCCCAATTCCTTCCAAATGATACATTCCAATTTGATCAATTTGGCCAAATTGTACAATACAACGTTTGTACAATACGAGCGTTTTCCTTGTACAATTGTACCAGAAAAACGCTCATTATTAACCTGCATGGTAGGATGATCGCGTATTTGCGAGCGAATTACAGTGATTTAGAAAGAGCACTCTTGTACATTGAGCTTGGAAAGAGACAGAAACGGTTAAAACATAACGCAGCTCGGTAACTGTGTATGAGAGACAGAGACGGAGCGCTTCCTGCGTACATCGTACGATTGTATAGATCGTTAATCCAAATTCATCGACTAATAATGGTGAGTGAATGATATAATGAATTGATTTCAAGTGTATTGTTTACGTTTACTTGCAGAAATTGCGGGATATTTTGTGCTATCGAGAGTATTTATTTATTTAACTCGTTCGTCGCTGCATCCTACAGACATGCGCATCTCCGAAAAGAGAATCTAGTGTCTCATTGTTACGTATTTCTATAACGACTTGCAAATGTTAACTTTACGAACCTTTTTTTATAATGTCTTCCAGACGTCAACTGTTCAAGTATCTTTTGATATCAACCTTGAAACTTGCATTCTTACGCTTATATTTTCGCACTTTTCGCACCTGAGAGAAGATGTGTCACGTGTCGCATTCTGTTCGTCCGTGTTTATCCTGTGCGTTATAATATCGCATCGCTATTCCTCCTGTTTACGCTCCGACTATCGAATTTGGGCCCTGTGAAAAACTACACATGGTTGGCGACGAGAGTGTTAAATATAAGCTTCATATGCGCCGCTGCGGTCTTGACAAATAAGTGGATTTGTACGGATGACAAGTGGTGAACAAGCAAATATAGCATCTATGACTATGAAGATTTTAAATTAACTCACTACTCAAAGGATTAAATCGGGTAATCAGATTAACACTCTCATCGCCTAACATTATATTACTATAATTGCCTTTTTTGATTAAATAAAAATATTAAATCGAAATGTTGAACTATCGCTGGTAATTGCATCCATGTTACAGCTGCAGCTTGGGATTAAAAATAATTCGCGAAGAATATATGGAAGTCAACTTATTGTAGGATACGGTTTTTATTTGAATACATATCCGTGGTTTTAGCATGGTGGTGTCGCATCCTGCATTATATGACCTTCATAACAAAAAAATGTACCGAAAGATCAAATCGGAGGGGTGACTAGCATCCCTATTTCGCTTAACGGTGAAAGGATCTGACGGTAGATGCGAACAAACATCTGGCTACGATCAGTTTGCGGAAGAAATGGTCAGCGATCGACAAACTTTTATTATTTGTGCTCCATGCACGCGATATTTCATTATTTTTTCATTGAACATTAAATAAAGATTCTGTAAAATAGTATCGCTTCAATTGCCATTCAAGGATAAGAATGCCATTCAAGGGTATAAATATTATTTTTATATTAACACATTCTATCCGCCGTGTTACGCATAAATAATTTTTTAATGTTTAAAATAATTCTTCCTTTGAAAAATCGGTATAATTTTTAAACCAGCAGAAAGATTTAAACGAGTTTTGAGCCCCTTCACTAATAGTTATTTTAACCTGTGGTATCAGCGTGATAAAACACATTGTAAACATCAAAATAATACGAACAATAGTATTGATACCCTCGAACTTGATCGAAACTATAATAGCGTTGCGGGAAATATGCATTTTCAAGTATCCGTACCGGAATGTGTTAAATATGATTTTTTTAAATGTATGAGTAGTAGTGCATTGTTTACAAATGGATTCTGATAAGTGTAAACATGTGGGCTTATAATTAACGATGTCTATACTTTTTCCTTATCATATCTAGATTTTAATTGATCTTGATAATCTTAATGTATTTGGCTAAGCACTATTTGAATTATGATAGAGTTATTATGGGAACGTATATGTATAGATATAATATACGTAAGTATTGAGTTTTACATTTTATCAGTATTGATAATAGTTATCAATTTGCATTTGAAGCTTAAATATATCTTTAATGAATATGATAAGTGAAATTGGCGTAATTCTGACGATTTTAATTAATTATTGAGATTAGTATCTCGAGAAAAACCTCGTATCATATTTTTTAGATACGATATTAAAAGAGATTAAGATTGGCTTTGAAGATTATGCTTTTAAGTACAATGTACTCTCGATTATCCGGGTGCGGATTATCCGTGCCTGATTTTTTTTTAGGTGAATATGATACTCGGATAATAATGCAACTCCCGATAATAAGGGACAAAACTCTTCAAAGCGATAAGGATGATTAAACTACTAAAACAAATGCCTGTTCTCAGGAAGTATAATTATTAGCATATTGAAAACAGGTGGTAGATTCATGGTTGCAAAATTTTTGACCCCTAATGTAACATTTTTGATCCAGTTCATGGACCAAGGCGTTATTGCATCAATGTAGAATCCCCGGGTCGCGTCCCGCTTCCATGTGCTCGTCAAGGTGTCCGTGCTCGCACGCGGGTCCGTTCTGCTCTCGGGCTGTTGTGTGGCCGAGCGGTGAGATGGAGGTGGACGAGTGTTGAACAGAAAGCCATTCGTCCTTTCGTCTCTATGATTCATGAAAGGCTGCGGGAAGGATGTCGTCCCGTAGCCAAGGCTATCCGACGACTTCTCACGACTCCCGCCTCCTGCGCGTCACCACCGAACCGAAAACGGTGCACGCGCAAGAAGCAATCGCTGTCGCATTTAAGAAAATTTCAAAGTGATATTAATAAATGCCCTTCCTCCCTAAAATTAGCCTGGATAATCGAGAGTTTACTGTACACGCTTAAAGGATTATTTTTTATGGACTAAAATTCGTGCTCTAAAAATTATATTTTCAACATTTGAAGAAATATATATATATGTAGATTTGAGCTAATGTATATCATGCGAATTTGCTATATTTGGATCTCAAAATATATTTTTTACATTCTGAAAAATATGTTTGACAAGCATATTTTTGGAATTTAATTGTTTCATTGAAAATAATTTAAACATGCCGCATTTGCTCAAGGGTCGTTGGTTGCGTAGACTTGGTCTGGAGCGTGCGGCATCTATTTCTATCTCCCCATCTCTCAATATGTAGGGTCGACCAGTCAGTGTTGTTTCACTCTTTAGTCCTTAATCGACGTGTTTTCTATGCTATTTTCTTACTAACACAGTACGAAAATTTGTGCCGAAATAAATGGTTGTATTTAAACAGTACTTTAATTTATGTATGCTTTTAACAAAGTGGCATTCGATCGCTAAGCCATGTGAGAGAGGAGTTGGGCGTGTTGCGTTTTTGGTGTAAATATTGACGAGATCGTATCCAAAATGAGAGAGCTCGGACGTGGAGGGGCCCTCGTGGCCGCAGCAGTTGCCCAGCTAGAAAACAAGACGCACACTCGTCTCACGAAGAAATCTTCGACGTCCAAATCGTCCACGAACGGTAACGCATCCATGGCGGATAAAAAATCAGAAGAACTGAGAAAATCTTCGCCTGGAAGCAGCAGCAAGACCAAGACGAAAACTAACAAGGAAGCGTACAATTTTCGCGGCGAATCCGTTAACGATTCGTCGAGCTCGGACAACGAAGCTTACGAGAGGAAGGCGAGTATATCGTCCAAGGTTTCAGTGGACACAGCTGCATCTGATAGAGATTCTTTATCAGTGAAATCCAGCGAGAGAGACACGTCTGACGTCGAGGAACTGTCTACTTCTTCTTCGGACAGTGACTCTGAAGGATCAGAAAGCGAAGACAAAACTCAAGATTCCGTATTGGAGCGCATCACCGAAGACACAGTCGCTACAAACAGCGTCACGTCACCGGATCGAGGTTATTTTTATTTTCACTCCGAGGCGTTAATTTCCTCAAATGCCATGTCCGTTTTTTTTAATTCTTCATTCTTTATCGACAAGCTTTCAAATTGTCAAAAAATGGCGCCATATTTACAACAATCGGTGTCGATGGCGAACTCTGTTGTGGAACGGATACTTCATGTTGTTAAATGCAACGCACGCGAGAATCTCTTGGAGACTTGCCGAGTCCTACGAGTCTATCGACTAAAATAGAAATTCAGTCTATTTTGAAACTTTTGACAACCCTTTCGTTAGTCACATCTGATAAGATGTAGAAGCAAGTGTTCCGAGTTCTAAGATTTATAACGGTTTGCGCAATAGCCATTTATCGGGATGAGAAACTTTTACGCCGAATTGTAAATTCGGTCCTAGTCTTGAACGCCGCGACGGATTCTAACGTGTAAACATTCCTCATGTCCGACCAAAATAAAGAATTTTCTTCCGAAGACGAAGACAGCGATGATTATTGCACATCAGTGACGGGCTTACACCCAGCCGTTAGATCGTATATGTACACGTCAATGGGTCAGTACGAATATGAAAACCTAAAAGTCGAATATTTTTTCTTCCTTTATCTTATGCGGAGTTGGGGACTGTTCTTTAGGAAGCAATTCCGACAGTCCGGACGATTCCTCGACCATCATATACGCCACTTGGTCCGGCAGTAATATTTCTGCCGGTTGCGATTCGTCAACCTCAGATTCGACCTCGTCCGGAAACCCTCATAAACAGAGGAAAAATATCGTAGAAGGTCGATAAACTCACATATATATATATTTTGTTTGCGCTATAACTATGTTGAATTTTTCAAATATATCTCTGATTAAGTTAAAACATTTTACTATATTACACAGACACATCGACGTGCTGCGACGAAGACTTTCAATGGATCAAATCAGACCCAAATGCAAATATCAGCTACGAACCAAACGACCTTTCGACGGTGTCACCGGTGCCCGACACAGACGACGAAGATTGCAGAAAGATAATCAAATCAAAACATTCTGATGTTACATCGCCCAAGACTTGTTCGGATAAGCCTCCAGTATCAGGCGGTCATGAAAGAGGTTCCGTCGGAAGCTTGGATCGAAGACGACACCATCCACCGAACAGAATTGACAGGGATCAAAATCAAAATCCACGCATAACTTAAAAAGCTCACACTATTCACCGAGCAGACAGTATCATGACAATTCAGGATCAAATCATTCTACAGACTATTCGTCCAATCGAACTCATGACAATCCAAATTTTATATCTCAGTATAGTTCCTATACACCGACTAGACATTTGAGTGAAATGCAAAGGAGAGCCATTTCTTACGAGCATTTCAATAGAAGGCATGAACACAATGATCCACATCGTTACGGTAGCAATTCTATATTAACGGATCCACGCTTAGAATACAACAAAGATGGCAGAGAACATCTTAGATATAGTGACAATATTTACCATCATGATATGAGAAATGTTCCTTATTATTATAACAACAGTGGTAGTAGACATGAACTGCATACCTCTCACGGTGATCTTTGCTACGGTGGAAATTCACATATTCCGCATCGCTCTGGTATGGAATGTTATTGCCATCCTTCTCCCTATTGTTGCTCCTGCTCAGACCAAAATAGATACAGGATGCATTATGGCTGCAAGGTATTGAGGAATCCGATAAAGTATTACTGTCTATGATAACAATGTTATTTTGCATGTGCAGATTTGATACTAATTTTTGATGTTTGTTATATTAATGCTTGTAAAAGCAATATTTTTATTGGATTGTTATGTTTTAATGAATATAGCTCTAAATGTGTGTATAATTTGTATGTGCTTAGTTTAAAATTCAAGTCTTATAACAGCTCTTTATAACATTTATCAACACCTATTTAAAATTTTACTAAGAAATAATGCGTTTCTTTGGATTATAAAATCGATCCAAGTATTATGCAATGTGCTTTATTTAAAAAAAAATGAAATAAAGCGATATATAAAAGAAAATTATCTGTTCATTTAATCTATCTAGATGTTATGTAAAACGTTTGATTAAACATGTTGGTCGATAAAATTAAACAACAAGCACTAAATATACAGTAATAATTCTAAACATATATTCTTGTGTTTTGCTTTTAGAATTCAGAGGGGGTGGATGAAAGGGTTCGTCGGCTGGAAAGTGACAAAGATTCACTGCAATTACAAGTCTCAGTTCTTTCTGAGCAGATTGCAGCACAAACAGAAAAAATCAATGACCTTGAACGACTACTTGGGGAAAAAAGAACTCTTTTGGCAAACGCCGAAGAATTGTTACAAAGAGTGAGTTTATTTTTTTCAATGATATTTAAATGCTATTTTGATTTAATCATTTACACATATATAGTTTAAATTGTTGTGCGCTGTAATTAAATATTTTCTTCATGAAGGAAATGTTGACACGTTCCTCGTTGGAAACACAAAAACTAGAACTAATGTCAACCGTGTCCGAAGCCCGGTTAAGGCAAGCTGCTTTAGAGCGAGAAAATTTAGAGCTAAGAAATACGACCAGACCTTCGCCGGGTCCGCCTGTCATGATTGCTAATGGTGCTGCTCGACGGCCATCTCATAGTCCTTCGCCTAGTCCATCGCCGGCGTCATCCATGATACACCACAATGCAAGAGATAATCCACCTAGGGTAAGACTTTGATTTATAAGTCTTGAGGTGTAATTATGTTACATAATGTTAATTTATATCAATCTAATAATGAGATATTTTTCAATTATAGACTCCACCAGCATCGTATCGAAGGCTTGTCACTGATCAGTCACCTCATTCATACAGTTCATTACCTCGAGGGTCATCTCTTACATCGTCTCCTGCTACACCACGTTCTACGGCTCCTTTAGACACGGCTGTCGTTCTTCGTTCAGTGGGATTTGGTAAACCAACACAACAGCACTGTATGGTGGTGGCGCGAGGCAGGGGGCATTCTGTGCCTAACTTAGGTTTTGTGGTGTTTACATTTGGGCCGTGCTCTATGTCGTCAAACCTGCATGTTGATGCCTCTAAGCTTACTTTAATGTGGAAAATTGCTTCAAATTTTATGCCAATAATTGTCTTAGCTAAATTTAATATTCCTTTGATATCTTTCTGTTGAAAATATTAAATCCTTTCTTTTTCCAGATCACTTATATTCTTTTTGTATTTTTGATAATTCAAATACTTCAAGTTATCAAGTAATAATTAACATCAAATTTATTTATAATCAATAAATTTGCAACATGTATATCACAATTATTTAACTAGATCTAAATGGCCCTCGGGTATCTTGTATAATTTGAATTTTGAGTCTTCGCCAACACCAAAAATTTATCATAGATTTAATCGTTGCTCTTTATATATAATTTTTATCGAATTGTGACCCTTTAGTATTAGTATTTATAACACATAGAAATAAAATTATCAATTATGTTTTAATTTTAAAATTGAATAACTTTACAAAATTCAAACTTGAATAAATATTATTAACAGAGTAAAAATGATAAATAGATTATTCTTGGAAGGAAAGTTTGTTTGCGTCAAAGAAGTTTCACAAAAACCATTAAAAACACAATCATATGGATTTTCACAGGGAAATTGAATAGACTCATAAAATGCTTTTTTAAACTCTCTATCTGCTTATAATAGATAAAATGCTTTTAATTGCAATAAAATAATTCTTTTAACTTGTTAATGAGCTTATGGTGTCCAGCTACTAGTATTTGGTAAAACATCACAATTGATTTGAAGTAATAGATATAAAAACTCCCATTATTAAAATTGCTTTTAAAATTAAAGTAAAGAATATGTAATTTTACTCCAAGTTGAATATCTTTTATCTGCTTCTATTAATTTTTCCATCTTGATTCTTTTGCAAAATATACAATTTTACTAAAGGAAAAGCATTTTAGATGACATTTATGCTGTTGAAAACGCTATAAATTTATGGAAAATAATTGGCACAAATTTAATGTACAGTAGAAACTCGATTATCTGGAAATCCGGATAATCGAAAATAATCATAATTAACAGGGAAAGTATTTCCTTCATTTAATTATCGATTTTGGCTTTAAGTTAGCTCTTCTTCTAGAAGCTGCCAAATCGCGAATACTCTTAAGATATATAAGTTGTTCTGAATTACACTCTTCTTGTTTCTCAAGCCATTTCATGGTGACATCTAAACACTGAAAAGCTTCAGAATGTGTACGACCCCCTCGCAAATCTCTTCGTCATTTTCTCGAATCGAATTCCAACCATCTGCTGCAATGCGAACAATGATTTAAATTTATTTTCTTGTGGAAGCTGATAACTTTTTCTTCATTATTTTCGTCTGCTAGCAATAACCGTTGGAAGCATCTGATTTCTATGTAAACGTTTGAATGTTTCTATTATGCTCTGATCCATCGGTTGTATTACCGATGTGTCATTTGGTGGAAGAAATTTTACCATAAACACTTCATTGATCTGGTTTAAACATTTTATAGATGGGTGCATTGCCTAGTAATAATAATGTTTTTCCTCTTTTATCTATGGAGTTTTTATATTTTTCACTTCTGATATAAACTTTTTATATACCATTGTTTAAAAAATTCACCATTCATCAAGGCTTTTTTCTGATGATCATATTCAATAAATATTGTAATATGCAATCCATCATGTACATGAGCGAAATTGCACACAGTTCTCCACGTGCAAATCAGTAATGAATAATCTGGATAATCGAGGTTCTACTGTATTTAAAATCAACAGTTTCAACGGTTGTGGATCAACACAGATATTTCTATTAACACATCTCCATTGGGAAGGGTATTTATACCGCAAAATGTGCATAAATTAAAAATATTCAATTATATTTTCTCTTCTTTTTGTCACTGAATGAATTTATACGGATTGGATAATATTGGATAATATCTTATTAAATTTAGAATTCTTCAAATTTCATGTATAAATTTTCATTGAACAATGTAGGATTTTGATATTTTACTATTATAATTCATCCATTTAAAATAGTTTCAGTCTTGACGGTACGTGCTTAACAGCCTGCAATTTGTTTTTTGAAAAGATGTTAATTTTTTCAAATAATGATGATTTAAATTTACTTCCCATTATAACACTGACAACGGGAGTTGATCAAATGATTTTTGAAATATGTCAATTGACATTAAAATTCATATATACGGTTATAAATTATTAGTGATAATTAAATTATGTAAGTGGATAATTCAGTAAATCATTGAACTTAACCATTCATAATATCTATCAAACTAGTGCTCAATTACTTACTCGAGGTCATTATTTTTAATCATAAAAGGCAAGAAGTATACAAGGAATTTTGCATGTGATTAATAATCATAATTAAATATATATCCTATATTTGTTCAAGTGAATGTAACAATTTTGAAGCTTAGCTTTTCTGCTTAGCCTCATGAAACATATAACAATTTCCTTTATGTTGTATTAGGATAAAAAGTAAATGTCTCTGTTTCTAAACTGTTAACGTATATATATAATATTGATTGCATTCCGTCCCACTGCATGTATTTATAAGTTTTACCCGTTATTTACAAATAATTAAATTTTAGTGAAAAATGTATTCCCAACACTTTTATTGTATTGCATTGTTCGAATACCAGTTATAGTTTTGTTAATTAAAAATCATCAACAGTGAATGATGATCCATTTTAATTTTCAACACAAATTTTTATTAAGTTACGATTTTAAAAAATATATATGAATACTAATTGTGCTTTTTTATATTTATTTCAGCTGAAAAAGACACAATAATTGGAATTGCGAGTAGTCCAATACTCGGTAAAGTTTCTACTGGTGTTAAAGGATGGGGATCATTGTTTAAAGGGGGAAGTGGAGGGGCTTTAGAAGATGTAACGGATGGTGATATTCTCGATCCATTTCAACGAGGGGGAGTTCGGGCTACTGCAGCACCCAGATTACAGTCTACTAATTCTATTAGCAGTAAATGGTAATATTTTTTCATTAGCTGTCCTAGACCATATATATTGGAACAAAGACGGCATGCTTAGATCATTATCACCATTAAATATCAAGTTGCCTGAGTTCACTCTAGGATAAATGCATTTTCATCTTGTTTTCATTAATCTATGCTCTGAACCAATTCATGCATTCAACAATTGTTTCTTTGGTTGTGTTACATTGGTGGCATACATCTATTTGTATTTCATTTGTCACATCATTTATTTTTTGCATTGCCATAAAATAACACCACCCTGATTTTATTTCTCATTTGAAATCACTGACTATACTTTCAGATTGACTAAACTGCCATTAGTAATGTTAATATCTTTAATATATATATATATATATTTGTAAATTCATTTTAAACAAGTACAAAAAAAAATGCATGGACTAATTTATATATTTGTAAAATATATAATAATTTATTTTCATATATAACTAGGAGTACAACAGCATTAAAAGATTGGGATGCAGACATTACATGTGAATGGCTTGAAGCATTGGGGCTGGATTGCTATAATGTAGATGCAAAAAAATGGCTTACCAATCCAGCAGGAAACAAGGGAATTCTTGCAACTGCATCTCCACAACAAATTGAAAGAGAATTAAATTTAAAAAATCCTCTTCATAAGAAAAAAATTCTTCTTGCGTTATTAGATTTACAGGTAATTTATAATTGATAAACTATTCATCGGTGTGATTTTTCATTATCAATAAAAGTAATTATTGGGAAACATAATATTTTCAGGATGCGTCATCAGATCCATTGCTTGCCAATGCTGGACGATTAGATACGTCTTGGACGTTGAGATGGTTGGAAGATGCTGGTCTACCACAGTATCGTGAAGCATGGGCAGCTGCACGTGCTGATGGCCGTGTATTACATCGGCTATGTCATGATGATTTACACACTTTAAAAGTTACTTCTCAACTCCATGCTTTAAGCTTAAGAAGAGGTAAATTATTTTGATAATGTCTTATAAATTGCATTAAATAAAGATATCATTTTGAAACTCCTTTTGTTTAAAAAAAAATCAATATATTGCTTTGCTTTATAAACATTTTTTGTTCCCATCAAGTCCACAATAGATTTTCAGAATTTTCCATCCTCCAAAACAAAGCTTTCTCCACCATTTTAATATTCTTCGCATGAAGCAATAGGACGATGCTACTGATCCACAATGTCGACGTCTCCCATGCTTTTTTGTATTTCAGCACGACTGATGACTTTTGAATTTCTTCTGATGTTCTAGTTGATTGAACATTCCATCTCCACCCCCTTATGTTAGATCTCACATGACGTTGTGTTAGTCTTGATGATTGTGGCATTCTGGTAACCGTCGCCGAAGAAAAATGTACTCAACATTGCTACGTAGATTTTTTTCCAGTAGAAAATTTCATATCTGGAAGACAAATGTCATTGAGAGTAACATTTTTCCATAGTCGTGGGCTGGTATTGAAAATAGGAAGTAATACTCTTGATGGGGATTCGGAATCGTCATCACTGCTGCTAATGATTTTATAAATTCTAGGTTGTCTGTTTTTATTTATTTCTACACTAGAATCTGAGCTCAAAAACGATGGTAGATGTGATGGTCCAGGATCAGATTTTTGTGTTATTTCTTAAAAATCGGTAATAATTTCAGTATTAGCCAAATATGTTTGTGCGTGCATGGAGCAAGTGTAACTATTGATTGTGAAGCTCGGCTAACGTACCATGCAAGCCCCTAAAACGACCCTTTCATATCCCTTCCAAGTAGACAGTTACATATTCCAATGAACAAAAAAATCATTTGCCCTATGGTCAATGTGCTGTTGTAATAGATACAAGTGAAAAAAAGTTGCATTTTAATTCAATAATACTAACGATGAAAAAATATGTCGAATGACATTCGACATAGGACCAGAAAGGATTAACAAAATAAAATGTATTTATAGGTATTCAAGTACTCAGAGAGAATAATTTTTCGCCTGATACAATGATAAGACGGGGCACAAGTAGTGAAGCTGGTGTAGATGGCGAGGGAGAGGGCGATAGTGGTCATGTTTCTCGCTGGAGTAGTCACAGAGTAATGGAATGGCTGAGAGCAGTAGATCTTGCCGAGTATGCACCCAATCTACGTGGCGCTGGTAACCTTTTTGTTAATAGGTGTAGTTTTATCATTATGATTATTAAAGTGTGGATTTAAAAATGGATTAATATTTTTCAGGTGTTCATGGTGGATTAATGTATTATGAAGTGCGGTTCACGGGTGAATTATTAGCAACTTTATTGAATATACCTCCTAGCAAAACTTTGCTACGAAGGCATCTGAATACTCGTTTTATTCAGTTACTTGGAAAAGAAGTTATCCAAGAGAAGCGCGAAGCAGAACAAACACTTGGATACCAACCATTGATGCTTACTTCAAAAGTTAAAGTTAGAATCTGCTTAAAATTTTCAATTACATTGATGATATAGTTTATTGTTGACATTTTAATTTTTCTTCCATTGTGAGGAAATAAGACATTACATTACATTACACATCTCTGATTTTGTATTAATTTTAATTGCACAATTTTCTTAAAGCAAAATATGTCATAAACGAACTTCATCTGTATTTATGCTCAGAAACTAGATTATTATTCCAAATTTACTCCTGATTTATGTAATTGGCTTTGCCTTATAATTATTTGTTAACAGTAATTGATGCTGGACACTCAGTTATAGGCTAATTTTCAGATCTAATTAAAAAAATGTATAAAAGTGTACTAATTTGGATAGACCTTTGAATGCGTAAGAATTTTTTATTACAACTTTTTTAAATGGTTGTTGGATAAAATATGACTGAAATTTGGTTATAAAAAAATAATTAATTATTAAAAATATTGGAAAAATCTTGTCAATTTTTACAAAATTTCAAATCAAGTAAATCTATTTAAATTAAGTATACAAAATGTACACTTTTGGCCTATAGAGATTGAATAAACAAGCATTTTTAATGTGCTTTGGTAACATGTTCATGAATGAAAATGTTCAATTTAAAATGCAATTTATTCTCATTACTTTTGTAGATTGTGAAGAAAGGGCAATTCACTTTAAAGAGAAAGAAAAATAAGAATGAAGTGGAATATGGAGATCTTGTTTGCCCAATAATAGATCAAGCTTCAGGTGAAATATTAAGTGTAAGTCTCTAACACAACTAACCTTTACTTACTATTATTAATTTGTATTAATGTGCGACATCAGAAAATTATTTATTGATCATATTATTGTATAAACTTAGAGGTTTTGTCTAATTAAAGTAGACTTTAAAATATACTAATTTTAAGCAATTTAGAAGTATATTTACAAGAGCTGGAATTGCTTTTATTTCTGTTACTATTAGGGGTATCGAAAAGAAATAGAAATTTTTTTATACCTGGCTTTAGGGTCAGTTTATATTGTGACGCGGTGCAGTAAACACTTATTTTTTAGTGCTTGTAAATTAAGACTATTGTCAATTTACTATTTTTAACAAAAAAAAAATTAACCGTGATTTAAATAAAAATGTCCAGACCAACAATTAGTGAAGAAAATTTGCGTCATTGTATGCTATTTTTATTTGATCAAAAAATGAAAACTAAAGAAGTGACACAGAAAATCAATGAAACATATGGTGATATATTGACACTAAGTAAATGTCATAGGTGGTTGAAAAAATTCCAAACTGGTGACAGAAAACTTACAGATGCGCCTAAATCGGGAAGACCGCTAAAAATCGATGATGATGTCCTGTTAAATTTAGTAGAGTCTGATCCTCGTCAATCAATCAGAGAAATATCAAATAAACTTGGATGCCCATGGAAAAATGTACAAAATCACCTTCACCGCATTGGAAAGTGTTCCAGGCAAGGAGTTTGGGTCCCTCACGATTTATCACAAACTGCACTAGAGCAGCGACGTACTATCTGCACTTCTCTTTTATCTAGGCACGATTTAGAACCCTTTTTAAGGCGAATTGTTACCTGTGACGAAAAATGGGTCCTCTATAACAATACCACGCGAAAAAAACAATGACTTTCACCCGGTCAATTAGCTTTACCTACGGCAAAGCCGAGCTTAACTGTAAATAAGGTGCTGTTATGTATTTGGTGGGATAGCCTTGGTGTTTTTTATTTTGAATTACTTAAACCCGGTGAAACAATAACAGCAAACATGTATTGTGAACAATTAGAAAGAATGACACAAGAATTTAAAAAAAATCGGCCATTTTTAGTGAACAATAATAAGCGAATTCTTCAACAAGACAACGCACGACCTCATGCGGCAAAAGTTACGCAGCAAAAAAATATTGAACTTGGCTATGAACTTCTACCACATCCACCATATTCTCCAGACATCGTTCCATCGGATTATTATTTGTTTCGTGCCCTAGAACATTCTCTTCGTGAAAAAAAATTTACTAATGTGAATGAGATAAAAAATCATATGGAAAAGTTCTTTAAAGAAAAACCCAAAGACTTTTACAAAACAGGAATAGATAAATTACCTGAAAGATGGAAAAAGGTGTTAGAAAACGATGGACATTAGTTTATAGAGTAGTTTTTAAGTTTTTTTTTAAATAAATGTTTTTTTCATAACTGTATGAAAATTTCTATTTCTTTTCGATACCCCTAATATATAATATCTTAAAATATCGCTAATTGAATGAAAACGGAACATTTTAAAATAATAAATACATTGTCTATCTGATTATCTTGGTATAGATTGAGACACTACGTCCTGAATCTAAGACAACTTGAGGTACTGTATGTGCTGGTATCCACGCAAACAGCTTGCTTAACAAAGATGGCGAGTTCAGACAAAGCTGACGATTAATACTTCGTTGTACTCTCATGACTTTATTTAATATATGAAATATTGTGATTCTATTTAGAGATGTGCATTAATATTGTTTTATAAATCTCTATCTATTTTGCATATACTTTCAGAATAAGATCCATAATTTCGAAGACCACATATATCAATGAATACATACATTAAAATTTGTTGGGTGTTAAGAATATTTTTGGACTGATAGTTTTAAAATCATTAATGATGTAAATGTATTTTAAATATTAGCAAAATAATAATCGTAGATGAATTAAGATGTGTGTTTCACATGCATATTTAGGTTTTATGAATTTATATTTTCTTAATTTTGTGATATAACCTCATAACAGTTTGCAACTAATAATGTTTTGAATAACACTATTGGTGTCGGTGGCTATTAATTAATATCACAGTCACAAATCTTTTGCATCTACTTTAATTCTTCTTCATAGTTATATCGAAATTTTCCCTAGAAATATTGTAATAATGGTTTTATTCAATTTACAGATGACGAAGACGGAAGTAGGCGGAGAGGTGGCGGCTGTTTGTAGAACCAGTGACGAAATGTCTAATTCCACTGACTCTCCCCTTTCACAGCGGAGTGATCACAGTCGCTCCTGAGATTTACTTTCTTTCTGTTCATTACCAAGCTATTACGATAATATTTCTTCCTCCATATTAGTATGATTATGCACTCCTATGCCATAGATACTCTTCTGGAACAGATTTATTACATGTTGTATTTTCATTTAACACATATTACGATTTACAATAATATTTTTGAGAATAAACTTGTCAAAAAATAAAGCTTGATAAACGATGAAAATCATCAAATGAATATTGCATGGTGCACAAACCAAAGACATTTTGTGATTAGTATGTCAGTGACTGGTTTTTGCCGAAGTTTAACTGAAGAGGTCATATAAATACAAAAAATGAGTTTCATCATTACTGACTGAAATGTAATATTTATAATAATATCATCATCACTTAGATTGTATATGTTATTGTATCATATATTTAAAACTGTTATATGCGTATCTTATAACTTTATCTAAAAATAAATGTATCATTATTATATATATCAAGTATAGTAAAGTTACGCATTTATTTGTTATTATAATCATTTAGATTTGTTAAAAGATTTTAAATCTAAAGATCAAATAATTACGATTGAAATTCAGATAAAGTATGGCTCGGGAAAAGATTTTTCAAGTAATGGGGTAAGTTTTTTGCATAAGATCGTTAAGCATGGGCCACAACGTGAAAGATATTAGGTACAATAAATAGACCTTTAGAGGTCCTAAAGAAAAGTGTATAAATAAAAATAACATGTACATGCAATTTTTTCTTATGACCAGTTATTGTTCTTTTCATAAAAATAATATTTTAACATGTGTAAAAACCTTGCATCATTGCACTTAATTTTTTTAAAGTCATCATTCTTTCCATATTGCAATATGTTTCGCTATAATCAATACACAATATCAAAAAGTTTAAGAAATATTGCTATCCCTCTAATTGCTGAGGATTTTAAAAGTAAAATAAAGAAGTAAATAATTTATTTCATAACTAAAATCAACATAACTAGATTTTCAAATACATTCTTTATATTTTTACAGAGCGTTTTGTATATAATTTATTTTTCCTAAAACATTCAATACTTTTTTGTTATTCCAATAAGCTCGGATGTTCTGGTCAACTTTATTTATAATTTTTGAACATTGATATATAAAAGAAAATATATCGAGGGAATATTGATTAATAACAATAGAAAAATCCAATGTTCAGAGTCAGTATTTTCATAAAATTCTTTCATCTATATTTAGTACATGTTAATGTTATTTATTAAAATTCATGGGTATGTGTAAACCAGGTGCTAAAAATGTAGTTTTGTGAACATTTTCCGTATAAATGATTGGGGAATATGTATAAGAGGATTATAAATGTTATTGTTTAAAAAATTGATCAAAACAAAAGTGTTCAAAGTGATTTCCATCAAATCAGGGGAAACATTTTTTTATCATATGAGTAATTAAATATTTTCGGCTAAAACTTATCGTAAACTAAGAGGCTTTTTTAAAATTTACTTTAATCTCTAAATTTGCCAAATCCTTATACTAATTTTTAATACTTAAGTAGTAAATTAAGACTTTGAAATAGTACTGTACCATTATCTTTCGACTATTCCACATATTATTGGATAGTCCTTTTAGATAATTTAAAATGGGATTATTTTTACAATTACAATTACAAAATGCATTTTTCAACATTCAATATTTTGACAATACTAGAATTTCTATTAGAAAATTGATATTACATTGAATTGTTTAATGCATCCAAATATATTGGCTTTACAAGATTTAAATGAATATTTTGCAAACACCATGCTTTCTGTACTATATCTAATGAAGACTCTTAATATTAAACTAATTTAATTCTTTGTTACCTTTCAGATTCTATGTAAAATTTGTAGCGTAGTATTTTAATTGTGATTTTTTAGTATTCAAGCGAATTATTCTATGGTTATTCATTGAAATATGTTTTTTATCTTTAATGAAAATTTACTTGTTTGTAGTATGATAATAGTGAAAGGATATGTGAATTAATAATATCTAGATGATAACACTCCTCCCAAAGTATTTTTATTGTATGGTATTAAAAAGGTTATGCAGAGTTGTATCTGTTCATATGATGCAGATAACGTTTTTGATTAATATTTTGTTTGCGCACCAATGTCAGATTTATTTATTAAATGGTAATAATATATATTTTTTGATAATAAAATAGGTTTTTTAAACTTTTTTCATCTTATCAATTTTTTCAAGAATAATTTTTAGATTTGAATAATGCCAATGATGCGATTTTGCTTGGTTTCATATTCAGCAGTTTCATCAAAAATTCATACATTATTTGTCTATAGCAGCGGTTCCTAATATTTTTAGTCTCGATTTTACCCCCTTTAAAATTTTGTTGAAGAAAACAACATATACATACAAATAGCCTTTATTTATCATGAAATTGCACAAAAATATACGAAATTACAATTTTTACATACTTCCTTAATTAATTAATGATGGTTAATGTGAAGATTGAAATTGTTTTGCATTTGCAAGTTTTTAGTTTCACTTAACGTGCATTCTTAGAGCTGTCAACTATAATAGGATATTCAGCACTTACTTTTCGCCAAAATGTACATGTCATAGTTTTGAAAATGCTATTCTTTCCACTTTTTCAAGTTCCACTTCTCTGAAAATGCTATTCTCGAGTAGTCCGAGAAATTCTACTTTGGCTGACACATCTTCGTCTTTAAAAATTTCATCATCAGTAAAAAATGGTCCTAATATCCAAGAATTAATGGTAAATCACAGAATTTTCAAATGTAATTTTTTTAGATTTCTCATTTGCCAATTGCTCTCGCACAATTGTGTAAACATCGATATATCGCCAATTTGAACTCTGCATTGGTAAAGTTCCTATTTATGCAGAAAACTTGCAACTTTATCCTGTACTGTCAAGATATTCATCATATTTCCTTGTCGTCAGAGTGTTAATTTCACTGAAAAAATCAGCAAGATACGCCAGCATTTCAATAAATGATTTGTCTTTTATTTTTGAGTACAAGATTATTTCTTTTTGTGCTCTCTGGTTTTTGAGAAACAATCATATTTCTTCACAGAGCTCATAAACCCAGTTTAAAATGCTCCCTCTCGACTGCTAGCGTATCCCTATTTGATACAAAAAACCATTAAATTTGGCTCCAACTTCATCGCACAAAACTTTTAATAATCTGGAATTCGTAGCGCTGCCGCGAATATGATTCGCAATTTTTATTACATCACTCAACGCGCTTAGTAAATCTGAAAGAAACTTCTTAACAGCCAAATCGATACGATTTGGCTGTTAATTATTTTAATTTTATTTTACGTATTTTAATTACACTTCTCATTTAGTAAGATAGAGGAAAATAGGATATTAAAAAACCTCTTTGCCATTCTTTTAGTTTACTTGGGTTCATGCTCTCTGTATCAAGAACTTTATTACATATAATACATTGAGGCTTTTCTATATTCTTATCAACAATATTCGTGAAACCCCATTGTAGAAATGCTTCTTTATACAAGCGCTTTTTTCCAGAAGTAGAAGTCATTCGCCTTAAATTTTGTTACAAATGTGAAATGTGCAAATTAGTGCTTGAGTAAATTGAAATTGAATCGTCTTCGTGTGCCTTCATCCTTCTCCTTGCGAGAAGGATTGCTTGAAAGGGATTAGAACACAGTGCGAGACTTCTTGAAAGAGAGTGCAAGTCACATGGCGCTCATCTGTCATTCTATTATTATATCTAAATACAAAAAAATATTAGCGTCATTGCAGAATAGCTGTTTTACCCCTCCAGGGAAATTACCTCCAGGTTAGGAACCGCTGACCTATAGTAGCTTTGCATTTTTCTGTAATGGGTATTATTGTCGTTGTGTTTATTATAATTAGATTTCTACACTCAGTATAAAAAAGTTTTATAATGCTCTTTAAATTGATTGTTGAAAAACAAATGTTTTGTGAGAGAGATTTAGTGTAATCATTATTACATGATTTATTTTTTATTCTCTTGAATTGAGCTTAAAAAATATGTGAATGAATTTTCTTGTAATTTATAAGAGTAGATTATATCAATTTCTAATGCCAAAATATATTCCTTTGTATGAAAATACAACTGTTTTTAAGGTCTCTTTGTAATAGAATACATGTCACTTTATCGTTGATATATTTGCCTATTTATTATCTTAGTGCTTATGGATTATAAAATCATAGGGGGCAAAAAAGAAAATTGTACAAAATTACACTTTTGTATGGGGTAGCCTGTTGAATTTTTAATTTATAAGCTTGAAAATGTAGAAAATATATAAAATCCATTGTTGATGAATATTGATTTTGTTGTATACTATTAATAATATTAAGAAATGTAGTGGTATTATTAAAAACGGTGTAATCTGGTTGATTTTTTGTGAAATGTTTTAATATAAAATGGAATACTTATATAAAGAATAATATAAAACACTGCCATTTTTAATTAAATATTTAATTGAACAAATGTGCACAGTTTGACAAATAAAACATTAATATTTTGTGTTTTCGATAAGTATTAAATAGTGTATCAAATCAAACACTGTTTATTCCGTGACCTGAAATCGGACCAACCTATCAAATTCAATTTTAAGGGGTCTTTTTTAATATCATGTTTCCGTATTTGCGCATCAATATTTTGTTAACACATTGTTTTATTTGTAAGGACAATTGGTCTTTTATCAATTACACGATCAAACCTTTTATTTTTGTAATCTATCGCCTCTTTTAGAGTTACCGTTCTTAGTTCTCCTTTCACAATTATGTCTTCCACTTAAATGATTTATGTGTAAATCAAAAAATCAAGAACCTTTCTATGTAAATCGGATTATTTCATAGTACAATATATATTTATTCAAGCTATTCAATAAGATGTGTTAGCCTTTACAATAACTTAATAAGATATTATTAATATGAATACAGTGTATGAAATATAAGAATTCAGGTTGATAAGGACGTTAAGAACGTTTATGATAAGATGCAAAATAAATATATCAAGCTTTTCTAACTTTAATATCAAATAAATATATCGTGTTATTCTTAATTAACCTTTTAAGTGCCCTATACTCTACAAAGTAGGTTAACCGAGGCTTTTTATACATTTTTTTAATAGTACATATTTATAAAATAGATTTTTCAAGAATTACACAAGTCATTTTTAGATTTTTGTTGATAAAAAGTCAAAAATATTGTATTTATCTAGTTTCAATATTTTGAGCAACATTAAGATAAATTCTTTATCTCTGAAGTTATATAAACCAATTGACTTGTAAAAATATGTATCCATTATTTCAGAACTTCAAGATACATATAAATTGATTGTAATCATTAGTTTGATTATTCTTATTTTTAAGTGATATATTTAATGTATATTACTCAATATTGTGTTATGATTATTTTATTTTATACTATGAGTATTATTCTCATTGAAAGTTCACATTCACGCTTATTCTTGTTAGTTTGTGACTTTGATCTTAATTGCTTTGAAATTCAATTTAATATTAGTATTAAAGTCTTAACAGTATTGCACGTACTTCATATCATTCTGTATATTGTTTAAATAGTAAAACATTCTTTAATTTCCTGTAATACATGGTTTATTTTGCAAATTTAAAAACTCTTTTGAGACATTTATAAACCATAATTACTCAAAATGTATTGTATTAAACTAGCACATTGAAAAAGAGCTTCACTGTTGAAGGTGGTTTAAATGAGATTTGTATTATTTTTTGTTACCCATAACATATCAGCTGAAAATCATGCACTTTTGATACATTTTCTTATTTTTTTACTTACACTAAATGTATCTGATGTCAGTTATAGACAATAATTTATAAATTAATGAAAAAATATATTTTAGACGACCATTGTTTATTATTACTTAACGATACTTACTCTAAAATGACCAAACATGTAATATATGTACACAAATCACATTAATTTCATTATGCTCTTAATTTTGTAATGTTAGTTTTGTATTTGTATAGCTGTTATAAACGAAAATTGGCTTTTTTCAATATGAGGTAAAATTTACTTTTGAAACATGATATTAATATATAATATCAATAACCATAATCATGATCGATTTATCAATATATGTGCATATATGTATGTTAGCACAAATAAAAAATATCCTATAATACATATTAATCTTATTGTTTCACATCAATAAAAAATTATTAATTACATGATATTTTATTATCTTAGTTATTTTTTCCCCCATGCTTTAGAGATGTTATTGAAAATTGTTTTGCTACACTGGTCATGTGATTCTGTTTTAAACAAAGCTTTTCATATGCATTAATTATGCATTTACATTTAAATTGGATTGGATATATTGTATTTTTGCAGAACTTCATCAAAACTTCAAGACAAAAAAATATATCTCGTTATCTAGTTCCAATCATTTCTCAAAAATATTGGAAAACATGTCAAAAGTACGAATAAATACAACTAATTGAGCTACGCCCCCAATATCCATATTTTCGTCACAGAAAATGGTAAATCCTTGGAAACTAGAAGATTTTTCTCACAAATGGAGAAGCGTTAAAACTTAATAAATGTTATAGATGGAGAAAAAAATAAAAATAACGATAGAGATTTCAGGGTTGCCCCTAAAATAGAAAGGCCTTTAAAATTGAATGATGACGTATTGACGTCATTCGTAGAATCAGATGAAATGAAACAAATAATTGTGGGAATTTGTCTAAAATTTAATATGTGGCGATCATTAAAGCGGCAGAAATTACTACGTCGGATATTCCGAAATCTGATCGTTTGAATAATTTCACGCTCGAAGGATTAGTCGTTGATATTTTCAAAATTACATTTGGTGAAACTTTACTTTTGTGAATTAATCGTATGGGTTTTTAAGAATGAAAGAATATTGAATTCGGTTTAAATCGTCGCGTCAGTACAACTGAGACCTTTGTCGGCATAGCATACGTTTCATTTTTGTTGGATCGAAGGTTTCAGCGGGTGCCTCCTTGGGGTCAGCGAAAGCTGAAAAAGTAATCTTCTAGTATTGTAGTGAAAAGAAACAATTTGGAAGAGTGTAACCGCCGGCGGTACGTGATTTCCCAAGTGGACCGACTTTGTTTGGCGGCTCATGCCGAAGGAAAAGTTTTCGCGAGACCAGACATGGAGAAGGTGTCAATTTTACCCCTTTCGGTTATACGACAATATTTTTTCCATATGTCTCTCGAATAAGCCAAGTCCTCAAGGAAACATACACACATAATACAAACTCAAACTATAATTTTCTAAGAAGTATCGAAGGGAATCCTAGGACTCTATAGGGAATCACCTGCAGAAAAGTACTCCATTTATATATTATATATAAACTGATAAAACTGAATATATTTTTATTAAGAATTAACATTTCATATTTGAATATTAGGTTAAAGAGCGGCGTGATGGGGAGACTTCAAATAATTCTTCCTTCTCTTTCCGACAAACTGCCGATTGGAGTTTCATTTTTCGTGATGTTCAAGCCTATTTACCCTACCGCGCTTATATAAGTTTCACTTCAAAACATTTTTATGATATAAAAAACATGTATTGGTGATCTGTACTCGTCCTACACTCTTCCATAATTATTCTACACCGGACAAAAAAGTTGCATACTATTAAAATTCCAAAAAGACTCCAGAATTCTTGCAAAGAATCTATAATCTTTTTTCATCAGAGACAATCAGAGATTTTCACTAAAAATAGCAGAGTACAGATAATTAAAAGAGAATTTTCAACGAGAATGGAAATCAAACCTTTTAGTCAATATAGTTATACTACATGCGTGATTCATCATCATCATAGTCCAGTCATTAACAGTCCACTGCGGAACTATGGGCCTCTTCAATATACATTCAGAGGAAGGGGTTACATCTATCTCGTCTGTATCATACATTCACCTCCTCATTCGCTCGACATTGAAGGTAGCATAACCTCTGAGTTTCATTTAGAACGTTCACCCAGCGGATCTCCTGAATAAACGTATACGTCTCGATAGTTGTGGGAGATTTATAAAGATCGTGTAGTTTTCCTTGGGAGAAAGTGAAATACTATCCTAGAAGACCTTTTTGATTTTACTAGAAAGGTCTTTCCGGAGTGCAAAGACTAGGTCCTCCTTTCCTCGGTAGGGCGTTGCCAGGTAAGGGTGAAGACTATGGAATCCAATCCCGAGCCAAAATTTCGATCCAGGGATTTCGGGATTTCATTAGACAATCTCGGGACCAGTCCAGGGATCGCGGGATTGGGATTTTCAATATTTTAGGAATTTACCTTAATGAATTTGATCAAAAATTACGAATAAGTCCATTTGTTAAATATAAAAAATCACTTGAAGGCCAAAGAATTTTATTTATTTAAGAAAAGATAAAAATACAATTCAAAAATAGATAAATAAAACACTAAAAAATTCAAATATTATTTTGAAAATAAGCCCGAAGTAACATTAACATTAAACATTAGTGTTTCGTCATTTAGTCTGGATCTGATTTTGGAAGTCAGACAACTTGCTGCTAAAAATGCACGCTCAACTTCCACACTCGTTGGAGGTATCGTCATCAGATATTTAAATGCTAGTTCTAGTTGATAGCCGCGTGAGCCCTCATTTTCGTATAACACCATTAATGTGACTGATAAAATTCTTTTCTGCTGAGACACGGACTAAAAATCGCAAAATTCCCGATTTCCCGACAAATTATTTATTTCCGTCGCTGCAGATGAATACTTATATACTATAATACTTTGATGTGATTTGTAATTATATTACGGAGGAATACAAAAAATCTGAACCCCGTATCTATTATATTTCATATCGATATTTCCATTATTAGAGTCGAGGTGTAGTAAATACATCACCGGTAGGGAAAGGTTAAAATATCAATTTAAAAAACATATTTATATAGTTTTAAAAAACGCCACTGTTTCTAAGCGTCCAGATTTCGTCGGGAATGTCTCGATTTAGTAGCCTTCATCGTGTTGGTGAGGTGTACGATTTCTGTTTGATAAAATTTTTAATCCCGGGATTTTCGGGATTACGTTTTCTAATCCCGGGATTCTTAAGTACCTAAAACTGTCCGGGATCCCGGGATTGGATTCCCTAGTGAAGACAATGCTGTTATTGTTGCAAAGTGAAATTATACATTTGCATCCCCTTAAGGTCGTCTGCTTGATGTTATTCTTGTCATTGTTCTATTCTTAAAGCTTCTTAGCTATGAAGCGGTAAGATTCATCATGCTATTATTGGGTGGTTATACTAAAAGCATGATTAAATGTTATGAAGTATAACGCAAAGTTGAAATCCGATCAATGCTTGGATTTTGAAAAATCGATATTTCTTTAGCATAAAATGTTATTCTTTTAATTAAAGACCTGCTTTAAAAGCATCCTAGGTTTGTTTCACAGATGAGACCACTTTTGAAATCTTAGGGTAGAAATCTCAGATTGTACACGAACAATCTGGTAAACAATACTTGTCAGACTTTATAGATCAGACTGTGCAATATTTAACAAAAGTTATTGATTATTTGATTCATTATCATTGGTCCGGGAATTGAATTATCTGTGCATGGTTAAAAAAAAATATGATAAGACTATTACAGAGTATGGACAATGGCTATTGCCTCAACATGAATAATTTCATTAATTTTTCAAACAAACACGAATTTCTTATTCACTATAATGTTTACTGTAAATAATTCTACGAAAATATCTTGTTCAAGTATAGATACATGTTTTTTTTATTGCGGACCCCCGGTAATGACCCCCAGAGGTCCGTGGATCCAAGTTTAAGATCCAACGATTTTTTAAAATAAATGTAATGATCAATTGTCATATTTTTATATAAAGCTCGAAAATATGCTAGATGTTTCCAAACGTATCGTCGGTAGTGTATAGAATTTATCCATGATTATAAAGCGAATCATCGACTCAAATTTTTCCTGATTAAATTTTAAATTGAGTCTACAGATGTATGGCTGAAATTATTTCAAAGAGTGAGATCTTAGATCCGAGAAAATCATAAGTTCCTTGAACTTAATAAAGCGCTTACGTACGTGGCGTCGATGCGAATGCTCTTGTTTAGAACTTTTACTTCTCCCCTTCAGCTTCTCGACAGGGTTAACTCTCCATGGACCAGAGTGACCCCAGGCAACGACCCAAGTGTCACTGTGGGCCCTGTGCGATGCCTTTTATGATGTGGAATATCAGCGAAAGGAGTATTTTATTTCTTTCTCACATGCTGCTGACGCCGAAGAAGGGCTTGCTTATCATTGGAATGATCTGAAGTTTTTCCTACGTTCGACCCAACGTTTATGCGTTTAATAAGAAAAAACACAATATTTCGCAATTTTGTCTGATGTTATTTTTCTAGAGTTTCAATCAAATTATAACGTTTTTCGGGGTCTCACTTCGAACGCCTTTGATCGTTCCCATTAAAATGTTCCAACATATTGTACCTGATCAAACGTTTTGCTTGATGTCAAGCGATTGAATATACTCTGATTATTTCAAATTACAACTGAATGTTTCATACTTAAACAATCTTTACATAAATCTAAATAGATTGGTAAAATTTGTATTATGATAGTAATGAAGCAAAAAACGAAAGTAATCAGCTTTATTTGATTGCTGCTAAAAATATTGTTTTTTATTCGGATCTTTCTAAGAATTGTTCTTTTGGATGAGAATATTTCCATAATAGAAATTTCTAAAATGAACATCAAATCCTGTCTTGGGTTCCTTGTATTTGTGCGAACCTTTCAAAAATCCGATCTCAACTTACTAATGCTAACCTTGTTCATTGTTTATGATTGGGATTATCATCTTACACTCTCAACGGCGAGAATTTGCATATGAAAGGCATCGATTGCTTTTATATAAAATATATGTTACAAAATGTATGTATAATATATATATTTTTTTAATCTAATTTGTGTCTGTTACTATTTTTTGCTATGTCGAATGCACCCGTGCCAATTAAAGGTTGGGATCTCCTGGTGCATAGCAATTAGAATGACTTCAACAAAGACTTTATCATTGCGTAGCTAACCCCTGACCTTAAAATGCATGCTTATGAAATTACTTAAGATAGATGAATTGGGTCAAGTTAAATAAATTAATATCGATTCTAGTATAGTTACGTAAAATTCTACAGATGCTTAAAAATTCTATATGTTAATAATATTTACTCGGAATCCATTTGGAAGTAGGTCAATGTATGATCCGGTTTACTTTTGCAAATATTTTTGTAAAAAAATACATTTATGACGTTCAATTTAGCATTATATAATCATTTATGATAAAATTTGCATGCGAATACTATTTTAGGGATCGATAAAAACTGCATGCTTAATAATATCGTTCGTGATTTATTGAGGAATACCTACACGGATTTAAGTATTGCTTGTTAACTTGGATTACAAATTCCATACATTATACATAATATGGTCGCTTTTAAAATAAATGTATTTGAGATTGTCGAAGCGATGGTGTCTTATGTGTAAGGGGACAACGGTCTTACATGTGTAAAAACGTCATGGAATAATTTTGTTCCATGAACTTTCTGGGATATTATTGCGAAATACCGTCCTGCAATCTATGATTATTTTATGTTTGTCATAACATTTTTTATGACACAAACATTTAATGCGTATTGTATTTTTATTGATGCTGTAAAACATTGATCTTTATATTGTTTCGCATCCATTTAAAGAATTTCCGATCAGCTATGGCTGTGTAATGGACAGGTTTATTGATTGTATTAATGATTGCGATGATTTTTAGCTGATTATTTTCATGTGCAACATCATAAGAATTATCGCCTAGTTGACATTTGCCACATGAAATCTTATTGTGTTTGTACTATTAGGTCAACCGAAAAGTTCTATCCGTTCTTAGAATAAAACAAAATAATGAATATTTCATACCTTGAATAAACTTCGTTGAATAATATAATGTTCATCATTATTTATGACTTCATGCTAGCGTGATGACAATTTGTATGTCCCATTTTTAAAAGATGACTTATCCTTAGAGGCAAAAGTTGAACCAGTGCTTGTATGATACCTTCTTCGTTTTTTATTTTTTTGCCCTGCAAAAAATTTGTAAGAACAGAAACAGGTGATAATCGAAGGGTGTTAGGTTCGAGAAGTATGGTGATATGTGAATTTATCAGCCTAATTCTACAGGTTTCTGATGAGTCCTCAAAGTAATATATGATCTGGCATTATCATGAAGCAGTATGATGTCCTTCTTATTGAACATCGTCGGTTTCTTTTCTTGGAGTGTTGTTTTTAAATTATCCAATTGCTGATAGTACCTCTACGAGTTTAGCTTTTCTTCTGTTTCAACAGTTCGAAATATATTGGTCCTCGAATGTTCCACCATATATTATAGTTGTGTATAACACTACAACAAATCAACGTCTAATATAATTGGGATTTAGCTGTGTCGTTTAAATAATGTACAATTTATTTGAATATGAACATAATATCATACTGTTTTTGATTGGGATTAAAAAAATTGTTTCGGGATGGGTCATTCGATTTCTTGAAAAATTTTACGAACGATCAGCTTTCGGCGAACTCATCGGAGAGCTCCAGACCGAAAATGGCGAAGCAATCGCGAATGAGCCGGAAGAGGGAAGGCTGTATAGGAAGGCGATAAAAAAACGATGGCGGACATAAACCAGCGTGGCAATTTTGCGAGGTTACCAGCTCTTATGGTCAAGTGTTCAGCGTCGGGAATTTCGCGTCGGGTTATTGTTGTGTGTTTATCCGCGTGGGCTATCAAACATTGTGCGAAACGGAGCGTTGTAATTTTATGGCTCCTATTATTGTCCCATGAGGTCGCCCCGCAGAGGAAGTCGTAGAGGAAGCCTTCGTGGTTACCGACAATGCCATCAATTCGGAAACTCCGTCAGTAGACTTGTCGAATACATATTTAACTCCACAAATCATTATAATAAAGCTCAAAATGTACATAAGCTTATTTTATCTACAATATTAATGATTCATGATAAAATGCAATAATTAGACATTGGAGTTTATTTTTGACTCGCATCAGAGCTGTAAGGTTAATTCGTTTTTCTAAAGGGGGTTCACGAAAAAAACTGATGAATGGTGGGGTGATTTTGAGATGATTAGCACGAAAATATTTAATGTTGTTAAATAAATCAGGAATGAATTGTAATACATAGAAAAAAAACCTAGACGCGAAATTGCTTTTTAACACTTTAACAACGGGTCACGCGAATTCCCGTATTGGCAAAGACTGTGTATAAATCGCGGAACACAAGAAAACTAATTCACAAAATTTACTTATTTGCTAAAATTTATCATTCTCGTTATATATTAATAAGTCACAAATAAATGTTAAATGAAGACCGTCTTACATGTTTTTTTCCTCAAAGAAGTATCGAATCTTGCGATATATGTTTCGAATTTGGCACGGTGACATTTTATTTTCACACAAGACACACACCTTATTCGTTTTGAAATTGAATATTGGTTTAATTTTACGTGAGTCGCCGTATATTTCGTTTCGGTTATTTAAAATAATTTAAACTAGATGAGCAATTAAGTAATTAAGCACATATTTTAAGAGTGTACATTTTTTTGGTATTTTGGTACCTATGGGTGTAATCTACAGATATTGGTGAGTACAAATCAAAAAATAAATATATTAAAATAAGTTTAAAACTTTGAAAGTTATACGTATTTTAGTGAGAATTTAAAAAAAAATAATGTTGTAAAAAATCACCCGCCGTAATTGTGTTAATCGTCGCGGGCTAATTTCGCGGTATTAATGACGATGCACAGACGTAATAAAGTAAAAAAATCGAAGTAAAAGGTGGAAATGATCGAGAGTAGGGAATCCAATCCCGAGCCAAAATTTCGATCCCGGGATTTCGGAATTTCATTAGACAATCCCGGGACCAGTCTCGGGATCCCGGGAATGGGATTTTCAATATTTAAGAAATTACCTTGATGAATTTGATCAA